>UZAE01014586.1:0-13352 GCA_900617975.1 Rodentolepis nana | reverse complement strand
CCCCATGATATTTTGCACTCAATGAAGAAAATCTGAACCTGAAAATCAACCTGAAAGTTGACCGCAAAATTGCGACTTTCAGATATGTAGGAGTATGGCAATTTATTGAAGTTGAGATGTGGAGTGGAAATGGATTGAAGGATACAGAGAGACATGAATTAGCTCAGTTGGAGCAAACAGACGACGTGAAATAGGGCAAGAATTATTTCAGCTTCGTTCATAAATAGATCTAAATCCCTCTTTTACTGCTGACCCAAACACTCCAAAACCCTCTGAGACAAGTTAAACCTTGCCAAATGGTTAAAGGAATCACCACCCCAACCTTGCCATTTCTTCTAGACTACTTTGACTTAATCACAAAAACATCTCTCAATATACCACATTTTTGCCTCCCCTACCAACAAATAAGTGAAAAATCTTCAGCCTCGACACACCCCTGCAACCTGCATTTCTTCAATCATTGTTTCAATATTGGCAGTGGCGAATTTGCAGCAGTGTCGTCAATGGCATAGTAAATTACTTACAGTATCACTGCTAATAGGGAGCATTAACCTCAACAATTTCGACAACTATTGGTATATCTCCCTCACAAGCCTGTTGGTTCAACCTATGGAAAGAATGGGTAACACGAGGCGGACCTGTTTCTTTGAAACTAACAACATTCTAAGAAACGAACAAGCAGGTTGAAGACCACAAATATCACCAAATCAACAAGTAATCATTCTCTCCCAACTTAGCAAAGGTGACCTTGATTCAAGAAATACTCTTACCGCTGTATTTGTGGATTTCATATCAACATATGACTTAGTATGGAAAGAGAACCCAATTTTAAAAGTGGCGAATATTGGTATAAACATAATCTGCTAAACTGAATAGAGGCATTCATTGGACAGAGAACATGAAAAGCCAGACATAGGAACCGTCTGTCCAAATCGAATAGCTTGCAAGCAGGCCTACCACATTGAGCTGTCACAAACTGTTCTCTTTTCAAACGACTTCATCAATGACAAAGATTAACTGTAACAAACTGTCGCAGTCAGGAAGTGCTTACTTTATGCATATGAGCTTGTTCTATGGCATTGCACACCAAGAAAAAAGGTTCAGAAGAGGACGTAAACTGCATTGAATTTTGCACTCAAACTATTAGAACACTGGTACGACGACAACGGGACGGTTACCAACACCTTGAAAACCGAATTCCAATCATTTCAATTGACTCAGCACGCTATGAATCCACACTTAAGATACACGGACACATCTGCAGAAAAATTAACGAGTTCACTTATCTCGGAGTAAAGTTCAACGCAGCAGCAATGAAATCGATGTGATTTTTCATGTGCCAAGCACGCAACTTCCTTGATGAAAGCCCAATTAGGTAAATGTAGGGCTTGATTATGGATTCCCTTATCCAATTTACTTTAGACGTATTTTTCCCTGAAGGCTTAATAAAATGTAGAAAAAAGTGATTTGCCCAATGTAAGTAATGATAAGAAGGAGAAAACTATAGTTGGACCAATCAAATAAACATTTGTTACAATTAACGTGAAAGTTTGTCAACCAAAAGTGTATGGTCTTAAAGATCATGGATGATTGAGTATGAGCAGTGAAGAAGAGCAACATGGTTTTTCAAAGACAAGTCAAGTTGATATGAAAATGTAAAGTTGTCTGTGAAGGAGGTGTAATTTCAGGCAGAGAGAGAGAGAGGGTAAAGAAATTCTTCGTGTTTTGGGTTCAGAAGTTGAGCAAAATCTCAATCAGCGTATGAATTGCCCCTTTTCAAGAGGTTGGGAGAGAAGGCCGATGACGCAATGCTGATTGAGTGAAAAATATCCACAAACGTAGCTGCACTTGATGAATTCAAGAACAATTTCACGAAAATCTCATTAAATCGGAGACAGGTGGTATGCACAAGGATAGTAATTTAATTTTACGTCTCACAAATAAGTATTCACACTCGACACAATGATAAATTAAATTAAATGATTTCAAGGTGGTGATTGCGAAATGGAGTTGTGTTGCAACGCCGTTTTGTAGTCACACTATCGTGGTGGACAAATTGAAGGAAACGTCGGAGTGAATTCAAAGAGTGTGAGCTTGCAAGTCCTAAATTCTCCTAGGTTTCAAACTTCAATAATGAAACACCCTCCTCGGCTATGTCCACATTATGGAAGGAGTGAGCTATGGGAGGGTGGTACTTCTCCACGAAATGCACCAACTGAGATCGACCCTCATTGTCTGCTGCAAATAAGCTCTGCTTGAAAACAAGCATGGCAGACAAGCAACCGAGTGACCGGAGATTGAAAGAAAAGTTGTATTTTTAAATGATGGACGTGTGGGGAAGTACAAGATGAACAGATTAATTGCATTGCATTTCATCATCAAAGCAACAATTTCCTTTACTGCAATCAATGCGATCAACTAACCGATCACTAAGTAATCACTAAACTAATGCTGAGGAATACACATCCAGCAAATATCTGATCTCTCGAATTTGCGTATGTTGTGGTACTCTGAAATAACCTGGTTGATTGTTTGAGTCAGTCAAGGTTACACAATTACTAACTGCCAATATCCTAATATTGGAAATATATAAGGTGTGCGATAGACTCACCGCCACATGGGGCGCCCCGGCAAAGTATTCTCATACGCCAAAAAGTCTTTAAATCGGCAGTTGACTTATGAATTCAAATTACCATGACCCCACCTTACGTCATTTTGACCACTTCGACCGTACTAATCTTACCTTTCCTCTGCCTTTGTGTCTGTTTGACTATCTCTTTATCATCTTTGAATCATTCTTCTGTTCCCCCTTTCCACTTTTCTCAACTTGAGGTTCCTCCCCTCTGTGAAGCCCAAAGCTACCTAAGAACTACTGATAAGTGTCATAAAGCAAGCCATTTAGAATAGATAGTGGAAATATCTTCAGTTGTGACACCAACTTTGTGACCATTTACTTTCTAGGCTTGATTTCTGCATGAAGATGGGTCAACTATCTGTTGCATACTTACCTGTCTCTCTCAAAGTGACCGAAATAACAAAACCTTAAATTATCCTTTACTACTTACGTTAGTTCCTCATTTTTTTCAGTAGATGTTCCAGCAAAGCACGTAGTGGCAGCCTTCCCTTAAATTGTCTTGTAGAGGGAGGGGGATGGAGGGAATAGGCGAGTAGGGAAGGAAATTTATGCAACTTCAAGCAAATATACTTGTCCTACATCCAACAAGGTCGCCATTCTTCATTCTCCCTATGCCGTGGGAGTACCTACAATCACATTACAGCTCGCCTTTTATCCAAGTAGCACTTCAGGTGACCTGTAATCCAACGCGTGAGGATGTTAGGTTGTTGCCTGTCCAAAGTCAGTCAGTCACAAACTCCTACTCTCCACATCAATAATAATGTTCGTATTCTTGATATCTCGGTGAATGATGACATGACTATGGTAAGAGTCGAGAGAACTCAAGAGTTCTACCATGTAGAATGCAATCTCTTGAGGATCAGTGCTTTTGGCCTTCTTGTGAAACTCACGGGAATCAACGTACTTCAACACTAAGGCTGTATCTTCAACCTAAAATTCACAGATACAAAATATCCTATTTAAATGGTTTTTGAGATTTGAATGTATAACCATTATCAAATTATAAGCCATAAAATATCTTTTCCATGTAACATTGACCTTGATAATGTTACTAGGTTTCATCATCGATGTGGTTTGGCTACAATTCTAAAGATTGTTGAGTTATGTGAGATGACATTTAGTGGTATATTTAAATGCCCATTGCTTAGCTTCATGTTGGTGGTAATAATTTTTCGATTCTGTTTGACCGATTTTTTTTGGTGAAAAATCAATTTTCTTTCATTTTACGCCATTTCATAAGAGATTTTTGTGAGTACAGTCACTTTTCGCATGATTTAACAAGAGATGTGACTGTAGCTTCTGTATTACCCCATTTCTTACCCCTTCCTCTAATCACCCTAACTTTATTATGAGCTGTGACTAATGTTGAAGACATACTTTCACGTCGAAAATAAAGAAAAATATTATAATACAACCGTAACGAAATTCTCTTGCTTTTGTAGTGGGTTGCAACACTAGTAAAGCCTTGACTAACTCAGTTATTTCTTATTGAGTATATCTCCCGAAATTAGCTGCGTTACCACAAGTGTTATTACAAAGAACACGTCTATTCACACAAGCTGCGATACGGAGTTTGCACACGCAAGAAGATTAGTCATATTCATCATGGCTGTTCAGTTAATTGCTTATAAAGAGTTGAAAATTGTAATGAAGTGGAAAGTAAGAAAACATTCCAACTGAAGCAAGCAAATAAGCATTTATTATCAATATGGAGTGTATTTTGATCAAAATATTCAAATCACTTCAGTAAGTTCTCCTCAATAGCTTGCTGTGATCGGTCATTTATTAGGATTTAACTAGCAAGGCAGTTTCTTAAAAGAGAGTTGCGTACCAACTGCATTGAAATCGGAGACGAGGAAATACAATTAAAATGAATTCTATTGATCTAACCACACGCAGAACAGGACAGATGTCCACTACGAAAACTAAAAATAACTGGAAAATATTTTAATACAATAGGATCAAAATTCTCTTGCTTTCGATAAAAAACTTTTCATCAGAAAATAATCAAAATTTTCGCATTGATAAATATGAACTAAATGAATGTCACAACTTTTCTTTAAATATGTTCGTCAATAACGATGTGGGACACGTCACCGCATGCCTGACCAGGATTTAACCTAATCCGCCATCCTGATCATGATTAAGCTCCCTATGTGCCACTTTATCCGCAATAAACCTACTGAATAAACGTGCACCGTGCTACACGTCTGTTTCTTTTCTACTGAATAAATGTTCCGTGCTACACGTCTGTATCCTCTGTAGAATAAACGTGCTCCGTGCTAAACATCTGTTTCCTTTATATGCAATATACGTACCGAATAAACGCATTTCGTGCTACACGTCAGTTTCCCTTATAGCTGGACTATAGCTTAGCTTGTTCTGGGAGTCTAGCTAGATGTTGGAGAATTCTCCGTGCTACTCGTCTGTTTCCTTTATAGCTGGGCTATGGTTTAGCTGGTTCTGGGAGTCTAGCTAGATGTAGGAGAATCTCCAGCTGGTTCTGGGAGTCTAGCTAGATGTTGGAGAATCTACAATAAAGATTTCTGAGTTAGTCAGGGTTTACTAGCGTAGCAATCCGCTACAATGACGATCTACTAATTGGCTGAGAAATTTATTTATATATTTCAAATGGCAGGCTTTATGATATTTATCATTAGCCCTTAATCTTTGACTTCAGCTTCCCCCAAGAGGGGGGGGGTACATTTATAGCAGTTAATCAATAGCAATTCATTAGCTGTCATCTTGCTTCCCAGTATTTTTGGCTTTCCGTCCTTGTCTTTAGGGCTGGACACCGAGTCAGGTGGGTCTTCTCCATTTCCTCCTGTAGGTTACATAGAGGGCATGTGGGTTGAGTGTATACTCCCAATCTGTGAAGATGTTTTGCCAAGCCATCGTGTCCGGTAAATAGTCTGAACTCAGCAACGGCTTCGATTATTGGCCAGTCGGCTATATCGGAGAGTGCCACTGTCCACTGTTTCTCCTTTATTCGAGCTTTAAGTTCATTGCAAGTTGAAAATATGGAATTCTCTCTTGATTATGGCCTTCATTGTGAGGAAAGACATCGGCCGGTACATGCATTGCAAAATCGTTGTCCCCTTCTTAGCAAGTGTGTCAGCAAGCTCATTGCCTTTAATGCCACAGTGACCATTAATCTATTGTAGGACCACTGTTTTGTTTTTCTCTCTCAGCAGCTCATAGAGTTTTCTACATTCCTTTATCTCAGCTGTTTTGGGTGTCTCTCTGTTTCCAATTGAGTTTATTGCTGACTGTGAATCCGAAAGTATCACCGCTTTGGTGAATTTCGTATCCAGGCAACATAATTGGCATAGTGCTATCCTAATGGCATCTATTTCTCTTTCTAAAGCGGATCTATTGTGTCATACTGCTGCGTAGAGAGAAAAGAGTTCAGAATAGACACCAGCACCAAAGTTTGCTTGGCTTTCTATGTATGACCCATCAGTGAAGACTTGGAGCCATTGCTCTGCAGGAAAGTTGACATTGATTGTCTCAAGGGCCAGTGAGCGCATTTGCTCGGGAGGAGTGTTTGATTTCCTGAAGAAGTCGAGCAGTTGGGTGCAACACACTACATCAATGTCTGCTAATGGGTTCATGGGAAGGGAGAGAGGCTTTTTGGTTTGTCATCGATTTGTAATTCTTTCTTCAGTTCTATGGCTTTCTGCATTAGATCAGATTGCGTTTTCAGATATCTTGGTCTATTCTCATAGAAACTGAAGAACTTGTCCATGGGAATGCGCAGAAGGTTCTCATACAGGATCAAGACCTTTCCTTTGATAAGGGAACCTATTGTGGTGCTTCCTGTAACTTGGAGCATTGCATCAATGGGTGTTGATTTTATCCCTCCAGTAATTAGTCGTAATACTTGATTTTGTGCCTTCTCGAGGGGTTTGAGAGTCACCTCTGTGGCTGTAATGAGTGCCTCACAGCAATATAACATTATTGACTGAATAAACATCTTGTAAGTGGTGTTTAGAGTTGAGCGCGCACAGCCCCATACACTACCAGCNTTTGTTGTAAAGCGTCAGCATGGTTTCCTTGGCTTTTGGACCCATTCTAATTAGAAATTCTGGATGAATACCGTCTTCGCCAGGAGACTTCTTGCACTTTAGCTGTTTTATCGCAGCATTAAGTTCGCAAGGTCTGAATGGTTCAGTAAGTACATTATTTGGTTTTGCGTCTTCCTTAATTTCACCAAACTGTCTTACTTGTATCTTTAAATCTCTTGAGGATTTTCTGACAAAAGGGTTTTTCTTTTGCTTGTGGGAATAGAACCTCGCAAAGCAGTTAGCTATTTCGTTGTCGGTGGTAAGCAATTTGCTGTTTAAGCGTATTGGTTCTTTCTTGGGTTTTTCTCGGTTGTTTTGCAGGTTTCTCAGAAATTTGAAAGTGCGTTGGCTATCACTTTGATAGTTGATATTTGAGATGAACTTGTCGAAAGAAGTGCGTTTAGCTTGCAAGATGGCTTGTCTTAGGACAGCTGATTGTCGTCTCCAGGCTTTTACGTCTTCCGTTGTTCCAGTCTGATCAGCGGTGTTGCGAAGGGCGTTCCGTTTTCCAGTCTGATCAGCAGTGTTGCAAAGAGCGTCCCTCCCAGTCTGATCAGCAGTGTTGCGAAGGGCGTCCCTCTTACACTGATCAGCAGTGTTGCGAAGGGCGTCCCGCTTTCTTTTAGCTTCCTCAAGGTGTTTGGACCAAAACACTCGATAGTGTTTATTCAAGGTGTTTAGACCAAAACACTCGATAGTGTTTAGTCTTCCCATAGTTTTCTTTGCACATCTGATCATAATATTCGTGATATCAGTACACGTCAGGATGTTGGTTGAAGTTGAGGGGACTTGTGTTAAGTCCCAGGATGTTGGTTGAAGTTGAGGGGACTTGTGTTAAGTTCGTTCTCAAAAATTTTGTGAATGTAGGCCAGTCAGCCTTCTTGAAGCTCCACGATAGCTTAGTTTACACTTTCCTTGACATGCTTTTGCTGCCGAAGGTAATACTAGCAATGACTGATTTGTGACCAGAACCAGAATCGTCAATTATTTTGCGGCGTGTATGCTCACTGATGTCGCTTGAAGCCAAGAGTAAACTGTGCATTAAATTAAAAAGTTGACCATTAGAGGATGAATGTATTTTTGATACTCGTTATACTCGTTATTTTCAGTATTTGATATTACACAACCAACGCCAATCAGTTAGGGAACATCTTTTATCCAAATTAACTCCCACCTCAAAGTACTGCTTTTTAAATGAAATGACTTTTTGCCCTTTTGGAAATTAGCATTAGAGATCACGAAGTTAACTCCCACAACCACATCCACATCCGCCAACCTGTTCAAATAATTCAATGAGTAATTAGTAGCTAGCAATTTGAAGCTGCAATAATTCAACTCCAGTTCAGGAAGGCACTTCCTTTACATTAATTTTGGCTGAAATATTCATTTTCACCGCCTCCTTGACCCAACTTACTCGAAATATCATAAAATATAAACTGCGTCTGCACACTACTTGAATTTCTCCACCATGTCACCCCACCTCTATTCATGCCTGAAGCAAATGATTTTGGTCTAATGTTTTCTAATAGCCCACTCGTTATGACCTAACCAAATACCCAAAAGAAATACATTTGTCCTCACTTTGAACTTTCGTTTACTTTATAAAAAGAAAGTGAGCGCCAATGTTTGCATAAATTTACACGATTTTTCCATGTGTACATGGTCTTAAGCAGCTATAAAAACTTGTTCTTTTGAGGTAACTTAAGTAAGCACAAGATCGAAATCACGCCTTCCATTCATTATCCTTAAGTTGGGTAACTGTCCCCAAAACCTAGAAACTCATTGCATCCACGTGAAATCGCTGAGATCGATAAAATCGTATGCACTCAATTGGAAGTCGTAGGAAAGATGCTATCTATTTCAAATACACTAAGTGTACAATTGTCAGGGAATGGGGTGGTGTGGGATCTAAGTGCACCTTAGCTCTAATAAAATTCTGACACATACGTTTTCTACATATTTTTTGGATCGTCTTTCATATGAATCTTCACTTTGCTTTCACTCATTCTATTTGAAATTTAAAATTAATTCGGCTACGAACACCTTTCCATGAGCCCAATTATAACTTATTTGAGCTTATCCTGATATTTTACCCATTTTTACTATTCAAGAGGATAACGGTTAGAACCTTAGATAGGCAGATTATATCTTTGGAAAATGACATTCTATGTCGAATGAAGTTGCTTCAAAGACACTTTGAATGTAAATCGCGTGTTTATTAATTGATGTCAAATCATTTTCTCATCCTTGTTCTAGCTGTGCTAGCCGACTTAAAGTAAACAATGAGCAAGCCATATTTTGTCATTCTTGCGTTTCTTAACTATCACTACTCATTTACTCACTTACGCTATAACTATAAGTTCCGGAGAAAATCACATTGGCAATTTCTATTAGAGAATCGTCTTCATTTTGTTTGTAGAGCAATGCATGCCTTTGTATTTACCGACGGTCAACAATATCAGAGACTAGCTGATCTATTGTGTCCATCAAGACAAATAGCGCACATTTTAAGTCCCCTTTATTGAGTACATGTTTGTACTGTGATATATTTGGGAGCAATTTCATTACCTACTGTGTCTAGTTTAATGTAAATCCCACAACAACGATATTACCATGCCATTTGTGTGCCAACACAGCATGACTGAATGTACGTTCCTCCATCGGAGATTGATGGTCTTTTTAATGCCTGTCTCTTGTACCTCGAAGAGGAATTGCAAAAAGAAAACTTCGGAGAATGAAAGTCTTTACAAATATTTCATCAGTCCACATTGCCTTTAGAGGTCATAACTGGACAAATTGCAAAGAAAAGAGATTCGAACCTAATCATATTTGCATACAATCAATAGGACAGTGTCATTGGTTACTAATAAAATTGTTTGGAAGCTGACAAGTTTTTTCGGGTTTATATGAGTGAGATTGATAAAATTCACCATTCGAACTCTGATTATGAGTATCCCAGCGTATAAATGGGAGGTAAACCCAAATACAGAGAAACCAGCCGTCCAGCACAGTCTCTTGCCCTCTTTCCACTAAATCTGCTCTACGTGAGGAGCTGCTTCACTGCTGTTACGTTGACATGCAGTGACATGCCAATGCTACAGTGGCTAGAGAATTCATTTCCATTTCGGTTTTGCGCCACTTTTAATAATGGACGCATGGCTTTACTGCTCTAACGCTGAAAAGGACGATTATAAACCTCATAATAGGATTGACTCATGTTTTAAAATCTCTTTCCTTTGAGGTGATGAAACGGATAGTCTCATTTCATGTAATAGGTCTGATGTGGTAATAGTGCCTTAATTTTTTAATGATTGCGGTCAACTCATTTTTTAACTTCACAAATTTTGACTTTTACATGAACTCACTGAAAGCATGCCAATGTGGCGGGACCTAACCTTGACTTGAAATGTATGCTTGATAAATTTTAATTTTCCGTCTCTTTTAGGGGATACAAAGTTGGTCTGTTTGTTAATATATTCAGTAGCAATTATACAATGCAGAGAAGCAATTGCATACCTGCAGACGAGTAGGCAGAAAGAGGTGGTTCTAGCAATTTAGGACCTGGTTCGTGGCACGCCTTGGTTTAACACCGGAAAGACTCCATTGTTTATCAAGACCAATGAACATTCATAATTAATAGATGGATTATCCAAAGAAAGTTTTCTGTTCGGTTCACTTGCTAGTTTTCATTCATCATATATGCCGATGACTTAGAATCTATCTATGTGGATGGAAGGATTTGAGGCAAATTACTACACAAATAAGACTTGTCTAATCCGCAGTAATCTTGATGGCATAGTTTGGCTCCGAAAGTGTTGACCAAATGAATTATGTTGAACAAGAAGAAGAAGTAGACATGGAAGGAGTCTCTTATTGAATTACTTACAACATCTCTTGACAAAACCTTAACGGATCACAAGTTGCTACTTCCCTTCCACGCTCGACACCTCCCTCCTGAACGTTCAGGATCGCATACTCCAAACTTCGTTCTAAAACTAATCACATTCAATTTATCTTGTCAGTACAGAAGTCTACCGATCATTTATTTCAATAACTATTGATCTTCCATAAATGTGGTCAAACGCAAAAGGAACATTTGGTTAGTTAAAGGGCTTAAAAATGACAAATTTGGTAGCTGGACCTTTATTGATTTTTGCAGACGTCTCCTGAAGTTGAATTTGATTATGGTCTGCTCTGAGACATTTCGTCAAAAGAAATGTCAAAATTAACAAATATCATTGATGACATCATTAACCTACAGATTTAAGAATACGATGGTAAAGAATTTAGATTTAGTGAGGAATACGAAAGTGAATAATAGATAGGGTTTTGCTGTGCTGAATGACATTTATGAAAGTGCTAACAAAATGACCTTAGGCATTGAGTTCAGTCCGACCAAATTTACACTTCTCGAGGTTTGTTTGCAAATGGCAGGCTTTATGACATTTATCATTAGCGCTTAAACGTTGACTTCAGCTTCCCCCAAGGGTGGGGGGTTCATTTATAGCAGTTAATTAATATTAATTCATTAGCTGTTCTTGCTTTCCAGTATCTCTGACTTTCCGCCGTTGTCTTTAGAGCAAGACATCGAATCAGGTGGGTCTTCCCCATTGCCTCCTGTAGGTTACATAGAGGCCATGTGGGTTGAGTGTATACTCCCAATTTGTGAAGGTGTTTTGTCAGGCAATCGTGTCCAGTACGTAGTCCAAACTCAGCAACGACTTCGATTCTTGGCCAGTCGGCTATGTCGGAGAGTGCCTCTGACCACTGTTTCTCCTTTGTTCGAGCTTTAAGTTCGTTGCATCTTGAGGTCCCTTTTTCTCCTTCAAAAGCGGATCTGTTGTGTCCCACTGCTGCATAGAAAGAGAAGAGGTCTGAGTAGACACCTGCACCAACTTTTGCTTGGTTTTCTATGTAAGATCCATTAGTAAAGACTTGAAGTCATTGATCTGCAGAATAGTTGGCATTGATTGTCTCAAAGGCCAGTGAGCGCATTTGTTCTGGGGTGGTGTTTGATTTCCCAAAGGGGGAGCGCATTTGCTCTGGAGGAGTGTTTGATTTCCTGAAGACGCAGTTGGGTGCGACACACTACATCAATGTCTGCTAAGGTCAAGCAGTTGGGTGCAACACACTGCATCAGTGTCTGTCAATAGGTTCATGGGTGCAACACACTACATCAGTGTCTGCTAATGGGTTCATGGCGCAACACACTACATCAGTGTCTGCTAATGGGTTCATGTTGCGACACACTACATCAATGTCTGCTAATGGGTTCATGGAAACTACATCAATGTCTGCTAATGGGTTCATGGTGAGAGAGAAAGGCTTTTTGGTTTATCATCGATTTGTAATGCTTTCTTCAATTCTATGGATGTATTAAACCAGATTGCGTTTTCAGATGTCTTGGTCTATAAGACGAGGAATGCTTTCTTCAGTTCTATGGCTTTCTGTATTAGACCAGCATTGCGTTTTCAGATGTCTTGGTCTATTCTCATAGGTGCTAACGAATTTAAGATGTCTTGGTCTATTCTCATAGGTGCTGAAGAACTTGAATGCGCAGTAGCTTCTCATACAGGATCAAGGCCTTCTCTTTCATAAGGGAACATATTGTGGTGCTCCCTGCAACCAGGAGAATTGCATCAATTGGTTTCGATTTTGTCCCTTCAGTTATTAGTCATAATACTTATAGTCGTTGTGCCTTCTCGGGTGGTTTGAGAGTCACCTCTGTGGCTGTAATGAGTGGCTCACAGCAATAACTCTGTGGCTGTAGCTCACAGCAATACAACATTATTGGCTGAATAAACATCCTCTAAGTGGTGTTAAGAGTTGAGCGTTCACAGCCCCATATGCTATCAGCAAGACGCTTCGGTACATTTAGTCTATGGGAGACTCGTTCTGCTATTTATCAATGTGACTTTTCCATGTTTGCTTGGTGTCAACCGTCAATCGGAGATATGTGAACTCATTGGTTTTTTCTATGGTAGTATCCTTGCACCTGTGAAGCGGGTTTATGCTGTTACGGGTCAAAGAAAATGCTTGGAGTGCAGTTTTCGCGGCGTTGATTACCATTCCATTAATGTCGCACCAGTTTGCTAGTAGTTTAAGTGCACAAATTAGTGCACTTTCTGTCCTCTTCTGTGCGTTTCTCTTAGGGGCGGAATACCATAGTACCAGATCATCTGCATAAAGTAAGCACTTGATCCCCGTGACTGTCTGTACTAATTTGGCTTTGTCATTGATGAACACATTGAAAAGAGTGCAGCTTGTGACAGCTTCCTGTGGAAGGTCAGTTTATAAATGATTGAATTTTGATAGAGCATTTCCATATCTGACTTTACATGATGGAGCATTTCCATATCTGACTTTACACGATCTTTGTTCCCTGTGGAAGGTCAGTTTATAAATGATTGAATTTTGATAGAGCATTTCCATATCTGACTTTACATGATCTTTGCCCAATGAATGCCCTTATTCAGTTTAACATGTTATGCTTAATATCAATCTTTGCCAATTTTGGAATTAGCTTCTCTTTCCATACTAAGTAATATGCTGATATGAAATCGACGAACACAGCCGTAAGGGTATTTCATGCATCAAGGGCCTCTTTGATGCGTTGGAAGAAAGTGGCTACTTGTTGGTTAGTTGATATT
>UZAE01014585.1:0-13356 GCA_900617975.1 Rodentolepis nana | reverse complement strand
GAAATTTGTCAATTTTCAATTGACGTATATCTTATTTATTTATATCAAATGGCAGGCATTTTGATAGTTTCATTAGCCCTTTGGGTGACTTCAGGCCTCACAGAGAAAAAATATCAAAGTGAAAAAATTCGAGAGGGGGAGGGGGAACAGAAGAGTGTTTCAAAGATGTAAAAGAGACAGACACAAAGGTAGAAAAAGGGTGAGGTGAGTACTGTGAAATAGTCGAATTTGGCATACAGTGGGGTGATGGTAGTTTGAAGTCAGAAGTCAACTGCCAGTTAATAGACTTTTTTGTCGTATGAGTATACGTTGCCCAGGGTGCCCCACGTGGAGGTAAGTCTATCGCACACCCCTTGACGTATATCTAATATATGGCCAACAGTGCTGTCTTTGTTAGACTGCTCGCTACATTAGATGAGTTTGGGGTTCATTGAAAACCCCAAGAATGAAATGTCAGTTCACGTCAGTGTTATGCAACTGATAAACAAGTTTTAGAAAAGGAACATAATGCATCTCCTCTCAAAACAAATGCTAGTGAACATTTTCCTCCCATCTAGTAATAATATTCAGTCTTGAAACAGTAATGCTACTCTATAATTCTCCAAATTAGGACACTCTTAACGACCTTCTATAAAAGGAAGATATTAGGGCACTAACAAGCTCTTCTTCACTTCGAAGTAACTCCAAGAGAGAAACATGTTGGTCAAGGTCAGTTAGTTATGGCACTTTAATAAAGCATAAAACGAAATTCTGGCCCGAGAAAGTGGGTTACGCATATACAACATATAAATATGAAAGCTTAGGTTAGCAGTTCACTACAATCATCTAGAATAGTGTCACTATTCCAATTTGCGGGAGGTCTCCAAAATTCACAAGTCTATTCTATCCTTTCCTGCAAGTGGGCCACACAATATTCTCTGGAAAATCTTCTCATTTTCATGAACTCTCTGGTGAATGCAAAGATTCCAAAATAATAATAGGCCTCTTCTAAAAACTAGCTCAATTGTACCCATTTCTGACTTTGGTTGGATTGAGAGTGGGAATTTAGCACAAGAGATAACCACCGGAGGTTTTGCGTTTAGTAGTTTAACACTATGAGCATCCTAGACAGCAATGATAGCCCAATTCGTATACCACAACAAAGGAAAATCGTGCAAATCCTTTCTTATATCTGCATTCATTTACTTACGTCGGCATCCCTAATTTTGAATGGCAATCAACCAAGAACGCGCAGTGGCTCGTACGTTTTTTGATGCCAAAAATCTATTCCAGTTTCTCAATTCATTTGAGTGAATGATATATCAGCGCGCTGTTTCTGGATGGACTGTTGTTATTCCAACTCGATATATTAGAATTTCTGGCCAGAATTATTGTACAGACGTTGGTAGCAATTGAAAATAAACTGATTCTCGAATTTCGATAGTGTCTATTGGCACCTTCTTTGAGACACACTCATATAGTGAATTGCTTTCTCACTAATGTCTACTTATTTCCTTATAGTGACCTAGCCGGGGTTCCCTATTTTATAACCGCCGAGGAAGTAACTAAAAGCGAAACTGGTCCTGATTGGCGAAGAGTCTTCCTCTACCTCAGCTACATTCTAGTCGCCCTTGAAGAACACCCCCTCAACCGAGCCAATCTCTCCCAACTAATTCGCACAAACCGATAGACCAACTGAAAATATTTGCACACCTATTGTACATATTGCTTTATCGCCACTAGTTTAGCAAATGTTGCTCTATAGCTACCTACTTATTTCCCTACTTGAATAATAAACCAGGATTATCTGAACAAGTTCATGTCATACTGGCACATTTCAAAACAATTGCCCCATCGACTGGCTGTTTCTAGATTATATAAACATTCGTGCACACAGAATCCAAGACCAGAGCTTAAGTAAATTAAATTAAGTACGAAATGACGTTTTTTGCATTCTTCTGCCGAGCACGAGGAAAATAATACACACGTTCTCTACATATATGCTATATATATATATATTTACAAACAATAATTAAAAATATAAGATCATTTTAAAATGAAGACGGCGTTAAGACTTAGGGAAATGAGAAGAGGGGAATGGGATAGTTCAAGGGATATTTGAAAAACAACAACCGCACACACGCACAAGACGCAAGTGAAGAAGGTACCAGGCATACAGAGTGGAGTGGACGAGTGTGAGAAATATGCATACATAATAAGCTAATAAAAATAGAACGCCAGCCCTCACTTGATACTAGTAGTAATAGTAGACAATTAGAAGTGTTAGTCCACAGATATGGGAAGAGTAATTGAAGGGATATACGAATATTTACTAACAATAGAGAAGGGAGTTAAAGATACAAATGCTGCCTAGCCCATTTATGCCCCAAATAGGTGCAGGATTGTAATTAAGACAAATCTTCCTGTCTCCGCAGTCGTTTCACAGGAGATAAACCAGTGCTACGAAAACCAAAAGATGAAGAATGAAGGTCTCACATTTGAAACGAATAAAAGTAGATCATTGCTAATTACCTATCAGAAGAGGTGTCAAGGGGTTTCTTGAGCGTAGGAGATGACCCTGGAGAAACAGCTTCAGGCGGAGTGTTTCCTGCGTTTACTCCTTGACCAAAGTTGTGAGATTCCTGAAGCCAGCGGACTTGAGTAGCCGGACCATATCCCTTTTCATTACAAGCGGCAATGCGAAAAATCACCGCTGGTTTCGCATTCATATCCAAGTGTGCTTTGGTGAGGACCGAATGTGGAACCAATGCGATTGGCTGTGAACCGGCATAAACACGAACAAACGCCATTCCAGAGGGCACTGTTCCCAACTTTGCAAACAAAAAGTAAAGAAACAGTTAACTCCAGTTCCCAGATTTGATAACCCGAGTATATTCGACACTTACTTTAGACTCCTGCTGTTCTTTGACAATTCCTGGTTGAGACTTAACCGCTAAATAGACAGAATACTCAACAATACGACCAGCTGTAGTTTGAGGAGGCTCCCAGGTTAACTGAGCTCCCTGATCATTGGTAGTAATTTTTATGGCGCTTGGAGCACCAGGGAAACCTGGGACACAAGTTTTAAAAGCGGAAATCTCCGACCAAGGTCCACGACCACAAGCATTCAAACCTGCAACACGGAATTTGTATGCGGTACCGGGAACAAGGCCCATCTTTGGACCTTGGGGTGAAATACCATTTGCACCGATTCCGTTAACGCCTTGAAGTGCTTCAAGAGCCTGTGAATAGAAGAATAACATAAATGACGGTTATTAGGATCAAAAAATAAGAGGTCAAGTTGTGCTTACCTCAACACTAACACCGGCATCATTCGTATTAGCCGAATACACCGAAACAGTACACTTGGAGCCCTTTATAATACCGACATCATGCCAAGAACTATCACTGCGACTTGTAAGAAGGGAGGTGGAGCTTGTATTCGTTTGAGGTTGAGATGCGCCTCCGGAAGTTGTCATTCTTGGAGTAATAGCCATCTTTGACTGGGGATTTGCCACGGAGACATTAAGTGGAATCGAACGCAACCGTTTAGAGCTATCAGAGAAGGCGTCAAAAGATGACTGGCTATCAGTATCTACGAAGAAAAAATAACAAATAGATTGGAAAGAGTGAAATTAGAGGATCAAGAGGTAATGTGAGAGGTGAAAGAACAGAGGAAGATGACCACACCTCAGACTATGCCACAATGTTAGTAAACACAAAATTGTGCTACCGAAACAAAAATCACGACACAGCCACCAAGGCACCAATAACACCACAAAATAAACTTCAAACATGCAAAAATTATAAGTTTGTGAGGTGAGATATGTGATGCGTGGCAGAAAAAGAGGGCAGTGACATGCGGTGCAGGACATCTACCTTCTACTCCCGTTGTTGAAACGGTTTTACCCCCGCGTTTAGTTGCAACTGATGCCAGGGTTACAAGTGGGTCACCCGGTTGTTTTGTCTCCCCCTTGATTGTGTTGCTTTCACCACCTGCAGGAAGTTCAAACATAGAGATATGCCCCCCTGATGAAAGGAAACCTACGTTCGATAATGCTAATTGTCACAGATCTATTTCACTCATCTTTTATGGAAAACGAACTAAGACCTTAAATACTCTTCATATGTTTAAACGAGTTCAACTACTATCAGCAAAGGAGGGGGATTAGGAAACAGCCCTTATTAAGTGTACAAGACTTACAAGCATCACTTTCATCTTGAGGATTGCCAACTGAGGTTACGATAACAGAGCGTTTGTTCCCATCACCTTCGCTGGTTACGGAGCTCAGAGCATCGGTATGAGAATCACCAACATCTGCTAGTAATTCCGCAGCAGCCTCTTCAGCCATATTGCCGACAAGGGCGCTGACCTAAAACAGTATATTAAGTTGTTAAAATTGCAAATTAAGAGAAAACCACTGGTCCATAAATAAACCTTTCCAATAAAAATAGAAATATTACCATTTCACGCAGCCCATAATAGTAAGAACCTATATTTACGAAAAGTAAAGCATCTGGGACATTAGAAACCATAATAACAAGAAATTTACTAACGCTGTGAACTATGAGCCAGATTTGGTCAATCCAATATATATTCACAAACACTCCAAGGGTTCCTTCTAACATATTAGGGTCTCGCGATGATGATGGACCTCAAAAAAGCCAGTTCCTAAAATGTAACTGACTCATCGCAACTAACATGTTATTATACAAAACTCTGTGTGATCAATAACTAGAACATAATGGGAAAGACTGATCCAGTTCATGCAGGTTCTTCCCAACTCCCCAAGTACGTGATTACATAAATAACTATACATGTAAGCCAAGCAACTTCCTCTCGAAAACTCATTCCTTTGAAAAAATCTAAATTATGTAATAAAAAGAACTTACATCATCCTTATTTTCTGGGTTATCGCCATCAGTATCATCATCAATCCCATCAAGCTGAGGGATTTTACTCGAACCCATCTGTCCACCCTCTTCGTTGCTTTTGTCAACAGTCGAGTGAGTGCCAGAAGTTGTCCAGACAACATTACTCTGGGCAGTGCCACTCACATTTCCTATTCATGCAAAATAAGAAACAAATTAGTGAAAGATGGAGAATATGGCAAAAAGGTGAGGAAACACTCACCAGAAGAGCCAACAATTACAACTTGTCGTGGGGCAACAGAAGTATTACCAGAAGCGTGTTCGGAACGAGGTGATCCTGTTCCACTAGTGATAAAAATTTGTTTTCCAGGTGCCGATTTTTGGATGACATTTGCTGGGTAAGCTTTAATAACGTGTGGCTTGCCACCTACTGCAAAAAACAGGATATGCATGACGAGCAATCGAACTAGACACCAAATAAAAGGAAGAATCAGGAGTCATACCTGGAGTTGGATGAACGGAAATTGTCTTCGAGCTCATATTGATAGTGTGTTGACAGGAGGCAGATGAAGCAGATGATAGTATTTTAATGGGTCTAATTAGGCTACCTGGCTTTACGAGATGAACAACCGAACTCGGTGAAGTGGTTGAACCAGAGGGACTGGGAGAGGGTGCTGGTCTAATAGAACCCGAGATTATCTGGAGAAAACCAAAAAGTGCAAACAGTTGAGCTCATTTTAATAGCTTAATCAATTGAACGAATAGCGAAAAAGTCAATGAGACTATTCCAAGCAGAATCAAATAAGAGGTGATCAAATTCACAAATATACATTAACCAATTACAGATCCAGAAAACACAGATCAACTTTCAGGCCTCGTTTAGAAAAGTATTTTTACGAAAAGGTACCCATATGTCCACAAAATGCCAATGAGGATGAATTGTTTTCATCTCACATAGAGTAATAAGACACTAATCATGCAAATAAATAATTCCATGGAATATAGCTAACTTGAGGTCGTGTAACAGTTCCCATGTTTGTAGACCGAATCAAACCACCAGGTTGAGATTGGGAAGAGACCAAAATTGTCGGACGAACACTAGAAGTACCGCTAGGAACTGGAGTAATTTTTAAGCCTGTCGGAGTAACCACAGTAGGTACTCGTTGAGCACTAGCGCTAACTTGTGAACCGGCAACGGTAGTGATTGGGCGAACAGAAGAAGCCGTTGCCACATTCGATAAAGCCTGTACGGATCCAACAGTAGGAGTAGCAAAGCGCTAGAAGTAAAATCAATTCGAGAGCAAAAATAGAGCAAACAGGAAAGACGAAATTTAGAGAAAACGCACTTGGGCAGTGGGGGCAACAGGAGAACCCATACTACTGCTTGCAGGGGATTTTGTAGACGGTGAATCCACATTTGACATTTGGGACATCCTAGAGGCAGGAGGACTTATTGCGCCAGAAGTGGCCGATACTTCATACTTCTGAATCTGAAGAATGTAGGCATCGGCAGTTGGCACTGGTCCCCATGAAACATCAAGACTTGTGGTACCAGCTCTAACAAGTGAAACACGAGAAGGCGCTGCGGGCTTATCCGTTTCAAGGAACCACAAATCTTTGAAACAGACTTGATTATTCCAAGCTTTTCTGTAACCATCACGACCAGACCAAATATAAAGCCGAGTGCTGACTGCGACAGCTGAATGGCCAGCTCTTGCACGTGGGACTTGACTATCGTCATACACATCCATCTGAATCGACTCCCACGACATTGTATCCAAATTCAAACTGGCTAGTGAATTTGTACACTTCCATTCCTTTTCAACTGTTGCTTTCATGTCATCAGAAATCAGCGGCACCCAACCACCAAATACGTACATTCTAAGAAAGTAAAATTCTGTTAAGCTAGAACCCACCGATTGCCTATGACTGTGGCACTATGAAGGCTTCTTGGTTGTGGAGGAATACCAGAAATTATTGGCTGAGTCCAATTCATCGTGTCGAAATCAAGAAGATAAATATCTCCAAGCCGAGTGCCATTCATACCACCATAGACAAGAAGTCGCCATTTCTTGGATACACCATCCATAACTTGATAGGCAACTGCAGTATGGGATTCACGGGGTGTAGGAAGGCCACCATAACAAGCCGGAATATCCCAGCACATAGCTGAGGAATTGGGGCGAAGCTCAAGCGCGTACAAGTCATTAAGGTATCTAAATAAAAATTAAATATCAAGACATGTCAGATTGATAAAAAACCTTACCTTGGAATATTATTTTTGGGATCTTCACTATCGTTTGTAATTCCGCCAAAAAGGAAGGCCTTTTGACCAACAAGCGTGAAACTGTGGCCTAAAAGTAAAGCAACGAACTCGGGTTAATTGTCAAAAAAGATCAAGCATTTTATACTAATACCAAATACAAATATGTAGACCAATAACTACCTATTCGAGGACATGGCAAGGGACCATTCCTAGGAGGCTTGGGTTTAAGACGCCTCCATTCCCATTTTGTTGCCTGTAACTCATAGAGGTCATTGGAATACTTGCCATATTCCAACATGCCACCAAAGAGAAGTATTCTAGAATTGTCTGCAATCATACCAAACGCAGCACAGCCAGGTGGAATATCTCCGCGTACGGCAGGCAAGTGCCATTGATTCATAGCTAAAATATAAATTTCCTAAATTAAACTTTACCGGTGTTGAACACGTGGAGCTCATCGACAATCCCTTCATTTCCACCACCGAAAATAACAATAAGATCCTTTATTGCAACAGCTCGATGTCCATGACGGGATCGTGGAACATTTCCAGAAGCTGTTGTTACTTTTTTCCACTTTAGCGTAGGAGATGTACACGCCATCTTGATTTACGTAAAACGCGGCATTAACTATTAACCGAAATACAATTTATCTCAACAAACATTCAAAGTCCCAAAAAAGTTTTCCTTCTAAAGTGACAAAATTTTATTTTTCATTATTTTTTAAAAATATTTATAAATAAATTTACGCTTTAAAAAATGCATAAATTTACATTTGAATAAATATTTTTTTGTAAATTCAATTTTCAATATTAACTTATAATTCCTTATAAATTATTTAATAAAAGAATACCAATAGAAAATTAATTTTTTATTAACTTAACTGTCTTCAATATGTTTTTTTGCTATTAAATTATTTATTGCGCCCGAATGGTAAAACTATGGCCAATTAATATTCGTATCAGAACCTCAGTTTGTGCTTAAAATGGTTAATAAGGCTGCATTCCCCGTGGTGGTGCGAAGTCAAAATATATCTTTCCTGAATGGTGAATATATCTTTTGATGGAAGTATAGTATCTTCTATTCAGAGCCTAACCCTATTAGAATAAATAAGTCGAGTCACTCGTATTTTCATAACATTTTTGTCTACAACTGCATGGCAAAGTAAAGTTACATATTTTAACCTTCAATGATTAAAACCAATGATAATGTAATCGTTTTAAAATGAAGAGCAAAGTCAACGTCCCCGTTACGTTTTCTGACAGTAGGGCATTATCGATTTAACAAAGAAATAAGTTGTAAGAAGTTTAGCTAAATATGGAACTTCGTTTATATACATTCTCCGTAAAATTGTCAAATCATAGCACATATTATTATAGGTAATTTAATCACTATATTAAATAAATTGATTCTTCATATTGTTTGCATATAATCACGGATTGAAAAATTTTCTAAACTAAATTTTGCTTTGAAAATCACTGTTCATATCATTATAGTCAAGCGATTTAGCCTGAATATATTTATTTAAACGTGATTCCCGTGAAAGTCAAATAATTTTATAACATTTTTTGATCCATATCAGTTTATTTCTTCCTTACCTTCTGACAACAAAATAACATTCACTAAGTTGAATAATCTGAGTTCAAACGGTTATAAGATTGTCCTAGAATGGCTTCCATATTGAACCTCGGATTTTGTCCTTCAAGAGCAGCTTAAATAATTTCAATAAGTAGATTACATTTATGCATCAAATCAAGCATATTTTCATGAAACTTATGTTGCGAAAATCCTCAAAGTGAGCTGAACGGATAAGAGAATTTTTAGCTATAATTTGCATTTTAAAAGTAATTTCATACAACTTTATCGAAGCATATTTTATTCAATATCGTTCGTTGACGTTGCTGAAATTCAGTAATGAAAAAAACTAGAGAGCACCTATTATATTTCATTATAAAAATTTATTAGCAACAACCTATAATGTATAATCAATTAATTCAAAAAAACGATTATAATGAAAATTAATACCCCAAAGATCTTCCCATTTAAATTGTTTGTTAACCAACTAATTTGAAGTGAAAATTTTCGTAAATTTAGGCCTATATCCTAAGTTCTGGCTACAAAAATACGAAAGAATGATAAATAAAACAGGAGGAACTGTGATCAAACAATTATATATTGAAAAAATTTAAAAGAAGGTGGTAATTAATTGAAGACATTGGGATTTTAGTTATCAAACTTTTCAAATGTGTTTTGCTACTTTATTATATTTTAATGTTCTGCATATATTGAATTATCTCACGATTCTTCTCGAGGTTATGCCCTCAATGCTATAACCTCCCTTTAGGAGAATTTACATCCGATATAATCAATTTATAATTGAAGTAATGTAGATCAGAACAACAAACAAGGTAGGAGTTATATTACATATGCATCAAGATCGGTTGCAAAGTGGCCATGAGAGTCAATACCTTTTCGTGGGGTTAAAACTAGGGTTTATAAACAGATATCTTCGTGAGGCATCAGTCATCTTTGGACGTCGACATCTGGTGCTGACTGGTTACTGCGTAGGTTTTAACGTGAAAACCCACTAAGTTAGGCTTGGCACTTCATATCACTAGCTGTTGTCTGAAATTTACTGCATCTAGGAATAACAACCCACTTTTTATTTAAAAGGGTTTCAAGTAAATTATCTGAATTACTAGTTTTAGTTTACTAATAAAGCATTTTACCCCCAGTTACTAACTACTGCTAAAGGTAGTCAAGCAGCACTTTTCAAAGAAACAAGCTCAGTATCAACTGTAAAACGTGTTCCTGTCAAATATTCACTCAATCAGAGTTATCAAATGATTGGACTGCTTTATTTGCTCTTTGTCTTTTCTTAAAGTAACGGTACTATTTGGAGATTAATCAGACTAGTATTAGTAGTTATGATGGCATTACTGAATAGACGTAAAAGTAAGGCCGGAATTAAATAACTGGACACTTAAAATTAAAAATACATCCAATTTAATGAAAATTTTAATGTATATGTATTTTTATTTTATTAGATTTCTGAATACGATATAATAAACATGCTTCTTCTAGCTATTGGAAATAATGCAATTATATTTAAAACGAATTAATGTTTTGTCGATATATTGCTTCGTTATCATAAAATTTACATGTATATAAATATTTCAGATATTCAATCTTCCTAATGGAATATTCATGGAGTAAATTGAACTCTATTTGCATTTCCTTGAGAGTATCCTCAGGTTTGATTTATAGAAACGGAACGATTCAATTCAACTACAGTTTCGAAAGATTAGAAGTATTTTCGAGATTAGTAATGTTTTTTAGGAAGTGACAAAATCTTTTTCCGAAGTAGAAAATTGTGTTTTAATTGAGAGAAAGCCTTGTGAAATGGCTTATGTGCTGCTGGTAGTTCATCTATTCCCATCAACAAGCGGCCTCTATCGATTAACTTTATTTATCAATAATCCTTTTAAGTTAGCACAATTTCTTAATTTGCAACCACCTCACTTAAACATAGTCAAGAAGCCTACAATGATTTCAACAGAACAAATCGGCTTACGCCATTATTTAAAGATGAATTCACTTTCAACCAAAATGATGCTAGCAATGTTCAAATTCCTTCTGTGTTAAGCAATATTTGGGGCATTCTGAATGGAAAAAGTAGGTGGCATTACTTAATCATCCGACTTTAAGGGGATGATTTATGTGAAGATTCCATTTTCTCTAACAAAACTGGTTGCTGTGTTATAAACCCTTTGGAAGGTCTAATAGTCATTGAAGCTGCTAACTTTCCCAGACTTCTGCCATTTGTTGTTTGGAGAAAGGATGGTGCTATTGAAATTATAACCAGAGTAAGGAATTGACTGCACTAAAAATATTGATTTCTAACCTACTTAGTGCGCATATTAATGAGCAAATGCTTGAATATTTAAAGAACTGAGGATCGTTTTAAATTAATCAAGATTTTATTAAACTTGACGAAAAATGTTTTCTTTGCTCTTTGCTTGAAACTGCTACTAATACTCAATTTGCAATTTTGATGTCAAAGTTTTTAAGCCTATATATGTAAATGTAACGAAGTTTAAATCTCCCTCTAAAACTTCAAGTACACTTGTATATATTATTATTAGAAATGTTTAATCACATTAAGAAAATTGAGAATAGACTGCATTTATTTTAGTGCCCTTTGTTTTAGTTTTAGTTATTTTTCATTTCTCAAACTCTTAACTAAAATCGAGTGATTTCAAGCCCTCATCAGTAATTACCTACCAAGACCTAATTATTTTTTGTCATTAAGGTTGTACAATGTTCCCATATTTCTAATCACATTGTTATAATAATTTACTTCGCAATGAAATAGACCAGGAAAGCTTCTACTGAACCAACTAAACCGAATGAGCTGAATCTTAACGAAGATGATCCGTTTGTTGACGATGAAGATGAAACCGACTGTTTAGTGAGCCCTACGCTTAAATTTTGTGAACCAGGTATGGATGTTTGAATTCTTAATGCTATAAATCTATTTGTAGCAGATAGTCAAAGGTATATTTGCCGTGGTCCCTGCCCACTAGTTCTGACTCGAGATATGCTAATGTTATAAAGCACGAAACATCTGCTTTCTTTTCAAGCCAATGAAGGAGGTGGGCGATTATAACACTGAAGTATATGTTAAGTCAGGACCAATGTGCCAGGAGCAATGTAGACTATCGTTCTGGTAAATTTCTGCCAACTAAAGGTTTAATAAAATAGAATGTAGAAATGAAGTTCGTATTGACTACCAGTGAAATGAAAGTATTGCAGTTTCTGACTTATAGCTAAAAAACTGGAAACAACGCTTAATTCGAGGAACAAACCGATTATCAGCATTTATTTATAACAAATGGGAGGCTTTATGATAGTAATCGTTAACTCTATAATTGAATTCGGGCTTCACAGAGGAGAGGAACAGACAAAGTTATAAAAAGTGGGGAGAGGGAACAGAAGAGCGATTCACAGATGTATAGGAGACAGGCAGACAAAGGTAGAGGAAAAGTTAAGGTGGGTACTGTGAAAGTAGTCCAATATGACATACAGTTTGCCCAGGGTGCGCCATGTGGAGGTAAGTCGATTGTGCACTCCGATAATGGCTGTGATTTGGCATTTTTGGGTATTTCGTACTCCGTGATCGTTGCAGATATTTTGCAAGTACGTTCGAAATAACGGTTTGATAAATAGACGGAGTTAATTACTGGCCCCGAAGAGGTTCAACGGATATATTTTTCTCGTGAGAAAGTATCGGAAAAATGGGAAATAACAAGTTAATTATTCTAGACGAAGCTGAAAATAACATTATGATAACAAAAATCCTAACCCAACTTAATTTTGAGGAAATAGCTTTAACTTTCGCTTTGTATATAATTCAATTTTGTGTGGGGTATTTATATCAAATGGCAGGCATTATTATAGTTATCATTAGCCCTTTAGTTGACTTCAGGCTTCACAGAGGGGAAAGAACAATAAAGAGAAAAAAGCTGAGATGGTGGGGAGGGGGGAACAGAAGAGTGATTCAAAGATGTAAAAGAGACAGACACAAAGGTAGGAAAAAGGTGAGGTGAGTACTGTGGAAGTAGTCGAATATGATATACAGTAGGGTGTTCTGGTAGTTTGAAGTGAGAAGTCAACTGCCGATTAATGGACTTTTTTAGCCGTATGAGTATACGTTGCCCGGGTGCACCACACCATTCTGTGTGGGGTAATAGTTGCAATTTTAAATAACAGAATTTTTCCCTTAGACTCCATAGTGAAATCGAATTCAAAATAATCAGGTCAAAAACAGTTTAAAGATGTTAGGGCATAATAGAATATATTAAAATAGTTATTAGTTAAAATGAAATAAAAGTAACCGAATATCAAAATGTATCCCGGAATTCAGTGTTAGCGCAATATAAACCAATAAGAAGGTTTTCTCGCAGGATTTATTGAGCTTNCCTGCCATTTGAAATAAATAAATATATTTAAGATATTATTTTACCAAAATGTAGCCAAAGTCTTATCAAGTTGGAATGATGATTTTCATGGGGGGAGGGTGAATTATTAATGTCACCAAGGTTACCGCAAATCCCATTTTTAATGCGAGTATGTCAAGGCCCATTTTTGACGCTAACCCCAACGCTTTGTTTACCACTTTGTCATACCTGGACGCGTGCTTAGACTTGGGGATGTTAGGGGGGGAGGGGGGGGGGGGGGGG
>UZAE01014584.1:0-11404 GCA_900617975.1 Rodentolepis nana | reverse complement strand
CATTTCCACATACAATGTGATATTATTTTCAAAACGTTTTCTTGTAAAATCTGCCATTTTCATATAATAACTTTTATTTGTTTGATAGCAATTTAGTCATTATTTTGTTTAAACATCATAAGCGCTTCTCTATTTCCGCAATACTTTAGTAACCAATCGACGCATTGAACAGGAAGAAATGTGCCGTGCCAGGACAACCAAATTTTAATAAATCAATCTCACTCATCATTTATTTATTCATTTCAAATAGCGGGCTTTATGATGGGGAGTGTGATACACTTACCTCTACTTGGTGCACCCTGGGCAACGTATACTCGTATGACAAAGTGGTCTATTAATCGGCAGTTGAACTCTGACTTCTACCAACCATAACCCTCAATCTTTGTCATATTCGACCCCTTTCGCAGTATTCACCTCACCTTTTTCTACCTTTGTATCTGTCGGTCTCTTTTAAATTTTTGAAACGCTCTTCTGTTTCCCCTCCCTTGACTTTTTTCCACTTTGATATTCCTTCCCTCTATGAAGCCTGAAGCCACCTAAAGGGTCAATGAAAACTAACAAAACGCCTGCAATGTGACATAAATAAATAAATGATGCTTATCATGAGCTCTATAGCTGTCTTCGGGCTCCACAGAAGAGAAAAATATCCAAGTGAGAAAAAGTAGAGAGGGAGAACAGAAATGTGATTCACTGACAAACACAAAGGTATAGAAACGTATGAGGTATTCTGCAGAAGTGGTCTAATTCGGCAACCAGTGAGGTCATGGTAGTTTGAAGTCAGAAGTCAACTGCCAATTAATATACTTTTTTTATCGTAGGGGAATACGTTGCCCATGGTGCACCTTGTGGAGTTAAGTCTATCGCACACCCCACACATCGGTGTCTTGAGTTCCCACTACTGCTGCTGAAGTTTAGTTACTTAACAAAACGTTAGTGCTCGAGTAAATTACAGCACACATTGCTGACGCCTTTATTGCTTGGCGTAAAGCCATGGCCTAATAATAAATTCTCTCTGAAATTCTTTTAATGATGCTACTAAATTCTAGTGTGACAAACACTATTCAATTCATACAATTTGCATTTCAATGTAATGTTTTTCTACCTTGCTTTCAGTAGGCTTTTCATGCTATGCTTTATTTTTAATTCTTGGATTAACTAATGCGGATTGTATTCATACAACAGAATTAGGAATCCGCTTGTGTTCTTCTTCTGATTCCTGTAAAGAAATAGAATTTGATCTCGATGGAACATAGAGCCGACGCTTTAGGTTTATCTATAAATGAGCATACTCATCTTTCAAATTCCGTTGCTAGCCGGCCAATAAAAACTTCCATGCGCTTAACGCAATGATTTTAAAAGCATTTAATTAATATTTATTTTACCGTAGATTCATATTTATATACGCAATTTCTATTTGTAAAAAACTGATATCGTGCAACATAATTATTATTTTGGTAATTGCTTTTAGATATAACCGGCTATGCAGTTGTTTGAAGACATGGGACGATAACAGAGTTCAAAGTTATTAGTCAATTTATTTTAGGAGAACAAATATCAGTAGGTATAATTTCGCATCATCAATGATTATATTATTTAAATTCAAGGTTTTTATATGTATTTGAAATCACTGCATTACCTCCAACCCTTTTGTAATTAATATGTCATAATTTGAAATTCATAGGGACAAACGCAGGTTCCTTATCACTAAACCCTTCCATATTCTATTGATGTCAAAAACCATTACTTCTTTGCGTCTCTAGAATCCGATGCACTAAAGTAATCATTTGCTCCCCCCTTCATCCGCCACAATGTTTTGCTTTACTCAAACATTTCTACTCAGCCATGTTTTTAATAATGTCATTGTAGTTAGACGAGTTTTCCTACGCACGCAAAAAATTCTTTTCTAGATTACCTGTAAATCTTTTAGAGCACAGGATTCAAATAATCTCACATTGATTTAGTCTGCGTTTTATTTATTCAAAATTGCAATAACAGAGATGCACATGTCCGTAGAAATTACTAGACTACAATCGGAAATGGAAATTTGTTCGTCTTCGCAAACTGCGACATTTGTATTGAATATGGAGTTGGTAATCGCATTTCTGATTCATTATCATGATCTAATAATCATGGTACGCGAAGCATTTAATAAAATAATAAATTAAATCAAACACATTGCATTTACCTAACTCTCCTCCCATTGTTGTGATTCCAAAAGAATGTTGAAAAGAAGACGTCTATTTCTACGATTTTCAATTAAGACTTTTCAGTATGAGGCGAAAATAAATAAATAAATATGTCGCTAATTGTCAAATGAAAGCCTTGACAGATGCAAACATTTTAAACTATTTAAAGTTATATTTTTATCTGACTGAATGATAACGCAAAATCGTATTTAGATTTATTATTATTATTATTTCAAATGGCGGGGTGCGCGATAGACTTACCTCCACGTAGTACACTCTGGACAACGTAATATCTTACGGCAAAAAAGTCTTCCACTCGGCATTCGTTTTTGACTTCGATTTATTATGATCAGCTTTAAAAAAGCAGGTTTTAGGCCACAAAGATCAACGAACCAACATGTAGCCACTTTCTCCCAACACATCAAAGATGCCCTTGATGCAAGAAATACGCTTACGGCTGTTTTCGTAGATTTCAAGTCGACATATGATTGGTTTTAAGCATAACATGCTAAACGGGATGAAAACATTCATTAGACATAGATCGTGTAATGTCAGACACGAAAATTCTCTATCAGAATCCAATCTTTTGCAAAGAGGTCTTCCACAGTGAGCCGTCACAAGCTGCACCCTTTTCAATATCTTCATCAATGACATAGCCGTATTCGTACGGACAGTCACGGGCGTTAAGTGCTTACTTTATGCAGATGATCTTGTTCTATGGTATTCCGCCCCTGAGAAAAACGCTAAGGAGAGGACTGAAAGTGCTCTTAATAGTGCACTTAAACTACTAGCAAACTGGTGTGACAACAATAGAATGGTAATTAACACCGCGAAAACTGCATTCCAAACATTTTCTTTGGGCCATCAGAGCATAAACTCGCTTTTAAGGTACAAGGATTCTACCATAGAAAAACCAATGAGTTCACATATCTCGGAATGACGTTTGGCACAAAGCCAACGCGGAAAAGTCACATTGCTAAGATAGCAGAACGTGTTTCCAATAGACTGAATGTCCTAAAGCGTCTTGCTGGTAGCGTATGGGGCTGTGCGCGCTCAACTATCAACACCATTTACAAGATGTTTATTCAGCCAATAATGTTGTATTGCTGTGAGCCACTCATTACAGCCACAGAGGTGACTCTCAAACCCCTCGAGAAGGCACACAACCAAGCATTACGACTAATTACTGGAGGGATAAAATCAACATCCATTGGTGCAATGCTCCTAGTTACAGAAAGCACCACAATAGGTTCCCTTATCAAAGAAAAGGCCTTGATCCTGTATGAGAAGCTACTGCGCATTCCCATGGACAAGTTCTTCAGCACCTATGAGAATAGACCAAGACATCTGAAAACGCAATCTGGTCTAATACAGAAAGCCATAGAACTGAAGAAAGCATTACAAATCGATGATCAACCAAAAGGCCTCTCTCTCCCCATGAACACATTAGCAGACATTGATGTAGTATGTCGCACCCAACTGCTACACTTCTTCAGGAAATCAAACACTCCTCCAGAGCAAATGCGCTCACTGGCCCTTGAGACAATCGATGTCAACTATCCTGCAGATCAATGGCTCCAAGTCTTCCCTGACGGGTCATACATAGAAAACCAAGCCAACGTTGGTGCAGATGTCTATTCTGAACTCTTCTCTTTCTACGCAGCAGCGAGACATAGTAGATCCGCTTTTGAAGGAGAAATAGAGGCTATTAGGATAGCACTATGCCAATTATTTTGCCTGGATACGAAATTCACCAGAGCGGTGATACTTTTGGACTCACAGTCAGCAATAGACTCTATTGGAAACAGAGAGACCCCCAAAACAGGTGAGATAAAAGAATGTAGAAAACTCTATGAGCTGCTGAGAGAGAAAAACAAAACAGTGGTCCTACAATGGATTCCTGGTCACTGTGGCATTAAAGGCAATGAGATTGCTGACACACTTGCTAAGAAGGGGACAACAATTTTGCAATGCATGGACCGGCCGATGTCTTTCCACACAATAAAGGCCTTAATCAGGAAAGAATTCCAGACCTCAAGGTACAACGAACTCGAAGCTCGAACAAAGGAGGAACAGTGGACAGTGGCAATCTCCGACATAGCCGACTGGCCAAGAATCGAAGCCGTTGCTGAGTTCAGACTACGTACCGGACACGATTGTTTGGCAAAACACCACAGATTGGGAGTATACACTCAACCCACATGCCCCCTATGTAACCTACATGAGGAATTGGAGAAGACCCACCTGATTCGGTGTCCAGCCCTAAAGACAAGGACGGAAAGCCAAAAATACTGTGAAGCAAGAAGATTGCTTATGAACTGCTATTAATTAACTGCTATAAATGTACCCCCCCCCTCTTGGGGGAAGCTGAAGTCAAAGATTAAGGGCTAATGATAAATATCATAAACCCTGCCATTTGAAATAATAATAATGATAATGATAGCACTATTTAAGGTTACCATTAAAAAGAGCTAGAAATCTGTGCCTGGAGAGCCAACATCTTATTTTTCCTTTTTGCTTTTGATTCTTGCAAAGTTTCTCAATTCCGAAAGGTTATTTTCTGCTACAAGTTGAAAAGTAATTATGTATATTGTAGACAAATATTCAATATTCCATTTTGGATTAATCGTATATTGCAGGATTGCATATATATATATATATATATATATATAATGCCAAAATGAATCAATGACTTTAGTGCAAATATGAATTTCTATTATGAAATGGATTTATGCACTTACTCTCTAAATCAAAATCAGCATACATATTGCTATTACCCAATAATATGAGTCCAAAATAAATCTGTACTTATAAATTATCAATAACGCACAAGACATTAGCAAAACCAATCACATTTACCCAAAGGGAACAGATATCATTTGTGAATTCAAATGAAATATTTTTATTTTACCCGGAATTGTTTATCTTAATTGGTATCGCATACCTTCTATTCACACTAATCATTCGCATCTCAGCTATGATATTTTACAAATGCAAACTTAAATTCATCGATAGACTAGACCTAATATATATCGGGAAGTACATATACGCACATATCAAAGTGGAAAAAAAGTCCAGGGGGGAACATAAGATTGTCTCAAAGACGAACGTAGAAAAAAGGTGAAGTGAGTACTGTGCCAGTAGTCGAATATGGCATACAGTGGGATCATGGCAGTTTGAAGTCAGACATTGATAGACTTTTTGCCGTATAAATATACGTTGCCCAGGGTGCACCCCGAAATTTCCAAATTGATGAAGCCCATACGCACTCGTTTTACGATGTTTTTGGTCCATTTTCACTAAATATGAAATGACTAGGTGTGCAACAGGAAGCGTTAGGTATGAAATACCTGATATTAAATACACTAAAATTGTCTCAACTGCATTTTCTTATGAAAATCTATTTGATGCGAATTGTAATAAATATATTTTCTTTTAGAGTTACCGTTAAAAAAGAATTTGTAAAGCCTCTACATTCTGTTACATATCTCAATATAGAAAACGAATTGAGGTAGTTTTGCCTTGGTAGAGAAATTATGGAGTAAATTTGAACTGCGTGGGTAAACAAACCCGAACTCTCAATTATGAGATGTTTATTGCAATGTGGTAATAAACAAGCATTTGGAAATTTTACCACAGCCTGGTTGTCACTCAAGATTTTATTAACCGCTTTACATTCAAGAGTTTGAGCTGGTTGCATGCTGAACGCTTTTATTAACTAAATATTTTTTGCCTGTTAATGCGATATTAAGTTTCTTGAGTTTATTATTCTCGTGGCAACATCTGCAAGCGCCTCATCGACAACAAGGTGCCTTCATCAATCTTCAATTAAAGGTGCTGCACCAAGGATTTTTAATAATTTAAAAGAGGAAAGCGAAGGTGAATAAATTGGCCCAGTTGAACTGACGAGCCCACTTCTTTGAGATGCATTCCAATGAATTGGTATATAAAAATAATGAAGCACAACTAAACGAGTTTAATGAAAAAAAATATTGTTCAAAGTGAAAAATAATTTTCTTAGATTTTAATATTATTATATATTTTAACATTGCGTTAAAATATTTAATATGCTGTTCAAAAGCATAGGTAGAGAGAAAGTAATAGTTAGATACGGACCATTGTTCCGGCAGTGTTTCTCATCGGAAACTCCATTGTGTGATTCCAATCAGAACTAAATAAAACAAAGTCACATTTTCAGTGGAAACTTTTAATTCCTAATGCACCTGAATTTGAAAACGCACTTGCAGAGGCAGTTCCAATGATGCAGCCTAATTTTTAATGGAATAAGCAAAATAACTTCAATCGGTTTTTACTTAAACCACAAAATTATAAATTTAAATGAAGATTAATCTATGAAAAGTAATTAAAACGCCAGTTAATATTTAAGAAGGAGAAACCAATGAGTTAATTAAAATCATATTCTTCGCATTNAAGATCTGCTTGTTTCGTGAAATGAATAATTGAAATCTAGTCTTCTTTAAAGCATAAGCTAAATATCTGGACGATTTAACAGTTATTGGTCTTGCTCTCTTAAAAATGCCTCAGACATTTGCCAATAATCCAATGCTCCACTTGCAGAAGCCAAAAGTTTAGGCTCTGTCTCACGAGTCCAAAAACGAGCTCTGAGAGGGGCCTGCGTTCTAGTTGATGCTTATTAACTCAAAAAATAAAAATAAGCTTCAATTTTCGACTCACCACTGCTTGTTGTCATCACTTCCATTTTCATTGAAACGTAAAAAATGTTATTAATTATATATACAAGACCATTTCAACATGTATTTCATTGTTTTCATTAATTTCCTCAAAATGCATGTAGCTAAATATAAATACACATTCGTTCATTTTGCCTAAGTAAATGAAAAATTTGATAGCGCTTTAAAAAAGATAAAATGAATCGTCTTGATTTCTACGAAAGATACAATCCCTTCAAATGCTGAAGGGTATATGAAAGTATTCCAAAATTTCATGAAATACTTTGCACCTTGGATTTTTTTTCTTTTTGTTCAATAAAATTAAGTTAAATTGCTTTGAATGAAAAATCTAAGCCATAAACAAATTGTAACACTATAAATTTAAATAAAATGTTTTTTTTCTTCTTTTTCTGCCAACTGCAGCAGTTTAGTTTCACTAACAGATCTCTTAGTAATTGGTTACTGACAGAAATAGCACATTGTATTTTGGTATATAGTTGATATTAATTGATTAGTCTACTAAAGTTTTTTTCCAATTAAATTATTTTTAATATTGATACTTTTATTTGTTAATTTATGCAACTTACGTGTTGTGGTTGTTCGACAGGTGTATTCTATTTGCAAAAGGAATGGTCAAAGTTTAACAGTTTTTAGGGAAATTAGGTTTAAATTTGAAGAATGAAACCAACTTTCACATTCGATAATATCAGGAGACATGCCTAAATGTAATGCAATGTAATATTATCAAAGATCATTTGTGCGTTAAGAATAAGTAAGCATACCATTTCTTGTCCAGTCAATAGTAACGCCTAACCTTGAGTCTTCAGTATCAAACACCAAAGTTGTTACAGCTTCATTATTAACTCGGTGATAAAAGTGTGTATAATTCAAAGTATTGTGCGTTTTGTCAACCGTAATATTCCCTTTTCAAAGAAGAATTTTTAATTCCAAGCATTAATTTTCCCAAAGTGTGTAATATTCTTTAACGTACTACATTTTTCACCTGATATGTTCGGTTGAAGTACTCGTCCAAGCCAAATACAGTGGATGATATTGCCTTTGATGAGGTGGATCTAAATTGAAAATACTTACAAATTGTTTTTAAAAGCAAAATTAAAGTAGATATAGAGGATATTGAGATAACACATTCCTCATTTAAAAAACAAAATTAGCAAACCTATTGTATAAATGCAAAGATTAATGGCATTCAATGTTATCAAATTTGCTGCGCGGAAATTTTAAGTAAGTTATAAATGAACATACGAATCCAGAATAATTCGCTCCACTAATGGAAAAGTGAAGTTTAACAGAGGTCTTTCCTCCTTCAAATCGAATGAATGGAAATGATACCTCCTCTATGACTCTACCTAAAAGTGATTAACATCATGTATTATCAATGCAACTTAACTTATGCTAAATAAAGAGCATATGTTCTACAAATCTCACCATTAGCCGGAGGTTTAAACAAACAATTTGGTAGGAATGTAATAACACATGCATAAACATTTCCAAAAACCCGTATCTGATCAAGTTGGGGTGCGCCTTTCATCGAAATATTCAGATATTCTACCTAATAAATGCAATAGAAATTGATTACCTGGTGTTTCATAACACGGTCCCCACATTTGATTATCGGATGTAACACAAGCGTTATCTTTAATTACTACATATTTACCTTTACCATTAACATAGATATCAAATTCCTTAAAGGAAACAAATAAGATAATGTTCCACCATATCAATGCTTACGCGTTTTGGATCTTTCAAAATGATCAAAGGGTCGGTTTTCTCTACCGGCGTTGAGACAATTCTAGAACATGTACTATTGGGCAGAGTTAAACTCCCTTTTCCCAAGGAGGCGTTTATTAATAGAGAAATTAAAACGAATAAAGAGTTAATCATGGGCCCATTTAATGCAATTTCGCATTTCACAAGCTCTTTATATATATATATATATATATATATATATATCCCTTTCCACCAATTGGATTAAACAAAGTAATCCGTAAGGCCACTTATAATCAGCAAAGATTTAATAAGGAAAGATATCAAAGTTTTAGCGAGTAGTTAATGATCTAGCGATGAAGAGTAAATTCAATGGTAATCAAGTTTCAATTTTCCCAAAAAATTGTATTAATTGAAAAAAATGTCAAATATTATTGAACCAGAAACCATCATGATAAGTTGAGTAATTAAAAAAAAAATTTCCCAAATAATTATAATTTGCGTTGCCAAATTATAAATTCTTCAAATGACTCACAATTTATTTTTGGGCAGTGTTTATAAAATGTCCGCTAAATGATAAAAATAAGATAAAAGAATGATATCCGACTGAATAAGAATAAAAAATAAGATCCAACTGCATCGATAATAGGCTTTACTTTAAGAGCCTGTTTGCTCATCCCTGTTCCTTAAATAAACAAAAAACAGCAAGAATTCCCCTTCATAAACTGATATATACCCCTATTCTCCAAGGCAGGACAGATGACCGGTAGACGACAATATTTTTTGTGAATGATCAAGATTGTTTCAAATGACTGACACGCAATTGAAATGAAATGTTGGTTTCTGCCTATAGGCTCAATTATCGGTATTTTTCGGTTACCAGAACCACTTAGGCCTTATGAGCAAACAAAGTTGTAGCCTTTATGTCAAAATATGTTCTCATTTATTTATATTATTGCTGATCGATTTGATTTTTAATGCACTTTTGTTAAATATTTGTCTGCGCAGTCCGATTCGTTTGAGAGTTTCTTTCCCACTGCACTGTGAATTATGTTTACAATTGAATTTTTAAAATGCAACGTTGGCTTCTATATTCTGTTGCGAAGAAAGGCTACAGAGCATGAATAAGAGGCGAATAAACAAGCTATAAATTTGCATTTGAATTACGAATTCTGTTTCTGTTCTATCAATTTATGTTAACTTAATATGAACGTTATGCATTTTTCCAAAATAAATGAGAAATGCATGGAAAATTTCCTCATTAGGACATTTGTTTTTGTTCTATGCATTCCCTTTTAAATGCTCCCGTTTTCCATCTCTTCCATCATCAAAATGTATCGATCTACGGCAGCATCATGTCTTTGGCAGTTAAAAACTAATTGAATTGGTTCCCCATTGTAACATGTAACTCGAGTAAATGTTGCAATATTAGATTTAATTTCAACGTTGAATCAACTGTGATTTGATCAATTTACAAACACACGTTGTTTGAAATATCAGGACACCCTTGACAGATGTCAATTTTTGGTTATGGATCTTTGATCCAACGATAATAAAATCCATTTTGAAACTAAATTCTGTCCCCCATGTAGTATGTGTGAGCACGACATATGCCTTTAATTACGAAATGATTTTGAATGTTTGCTTGACATTAATTTTTCTTTGATGTTTATGTTCGTGACACCATCATATAATTGCATGTGCCACATCACCAAGAAGTCAATTTTCTTCAATACTTTAATGTAATCGAGTTGAACGAATGATCTGTACTTATTTAAAGAAACAAATTGGAGTTTGGTGCTCGATAGACTTACCACCACGTGGTGCTCCCTGGACAACGTATCGTCGAACGCAAAAGGTCTAACACACTGCATTTGATTTGACTTCGATTTATTATGATTTGCTTGGAAAAAGGCTATAAGACAAATCGCTCTTGCCAGAGCGAATCAAAACGTCTTCCGATCCTCCCGTAGAATGCTGGAGGGATGTCACAAGAAAAAAGATACAAGTACAGAAATTCCTAGAAACTTATGATGTAGACATTATCATAATTATGAAATCAAACATCTTGGATGACAAACTGAAGTACTACCAATTTCCAGGTTACACCCTGTACCTTCAACCTAAATAGCGGCAAGTCGCAAGTGGAATTCTAACTGGAGAAAAAAAGAGCCTCACCTCATACTACGATCTAATCAAGAGCATGGGCTCGACACTAGACATATGTGAAATTATCAGATCAAATGTTTGGAAATGTCGAAAACACTTCAAGATATATGCAATCTATAATCCACCATGAAAGAGTCCCAGTTTTGACTTTCTGAACATCTCACGAAAAACTGTAGTATTAGACGAATTCAACGCCTACTCCACCAGATAGGGCTACAAGGATACAAACACCACTGTACAGGAATTCGCTAACATGCTAAACAGCAACCCTCTGGAACTTTATTTTCATCAATATTTGCACTACAATGGAACAAGAAAAACGCCTGACTTACTCTTGGCTTCAAGCGACATCAGCGAGCATACACGCCGCACAATTATTGGTGATCCTGGTTCTGGTCACAAACCAGTCATTGCGAGTATTTCCATCAGTAGCAACAGCATGACAATTCAAGTGCCAACTAAGCTATCATGGAATGCCAAGAAGGCTGACTGGCCTAGATTCACAAATCTTTAAGACAATGAACTTCACACAATTCCCTCAACTTCAACCAACATCCTGACAAACTTAACAATGATTTAACGAATATTATGATCAAATGTGCAAAGAAAACAATCCCTGGGTAAAGATTAAAC
>UZAE01014583.1:0-13366 GCA_900617975.1 Rodentolepis nana | reverse complement strand
TCTGTACACACTTTATTTGGGGTCTGGTTTCTCAAGGCGTCAAATGTACAGACTGTGGATTTCAGGTAAGCTTATACTACCCTTATATATTATTTAGTAAATACCATACAAAATAGCATGGTTATTAGGGTCTAAGTATATAAGATTTATACAAAGTAGCAAAAAGTCGAGAGTCGGGACAGAAGAGTGACTCATCGCTGCAAAAGAGACAGACACAAAGGTAGAGAAGAAGGAGAGGTGAGTACTATGGTCGTGGTGGAATATGACATAGAGTGGGGTCATGGTAGTTTAAAGTCAGACGTCAACCGCCCGTTTATAGACATTTTTGCCGTATGAGTATACATTGCCCAGGGTGGGTGCACCTTATGGTGGTAAGTCTATCATCCACCCCAAGATAATTCCATTAGGAACCTCGTTTAGGGAAACATTTTCCTATGCACATTTTGGCGAGGTCATTCTCATCGTGGAGTCCCCATGGTAGGAAGCTCCTTTTTCTCTCATCCTCAATTCGTCGATGAGGTCAACCATTCCTCTCAACAGGTGTACATTGATTTCACAGATCAGCTCATTACTTATTACCACCTGTCAGTAAACATGGTACTTGTCCTCTTCTTCACTCAAATATATATACATATATATATGGTCTGAAGGACGTTACTTAATACATTTATTCATGTTTATAATAAAGGGGTGTGCGATAGACTTACCTCCACGTGGTGCACCCAACGTGGTGGCCAACGTACACTCATACGGCAAAGAAGTCTATAAACCGGCAGTTGACTTCTGAGTTGAAGCTATCATGACCCCACTGTATGTCATATTCGACTATTTCTATAGTACTCACTTCACCTTTGTTCTACCTTTGTGTTTGTCTCTTACATCTTTGAAACACTCTTCTGTTCCCCCCCCCCTCACGACTTTTTTTCAATTTGATGTTCCTTCTCCTCTGTGAAGCCTGAAGTCAACTAAAGGGCTAATGATAACCATCAAGACGCCTGCCATTTGATATAAATAAATAAATGTTTATAATAATTTCTAATCTGAAGTGAATAAGAATCCATTACAAACCTATTTTATTATTACTTGTCCATTGCGATATCCGATGTAAGATTATTAGGTTTGAAGGAAAACTTTTGGCGTCAATTTAGAATTATCTCAGTAATTTTAGTAGGTGCTTATAAAAATCCCTCCCTCCTTTTCTTGTTGCAAAACAGAGAATAAAGTATTTTTCGTTTAGGATTAACTCAAATAAATTTACCGGCAGATTTCAATCTTACTATTCTTGAATTCGTAAATTGTATTCTCTGTCGGGTAGAGGGGGGGGGATAATTTATGTAATTTTTCTTCTAAATAAGAAAAGAATCACTTTAGTTTATTTCCAATCGGATCCTCTTATTAATAATTAAACGTATTCATATAAACTTTACAGTTTTACCCATAAATACTTCACACCGAGTTCCCATTTGTTATTCGTAAATTTTGGCGCAATTTCAGAGGTTGATAGGAAAAAAAAAAATAAAGAAAAGATTGCTAACCGTGATAAGTATTCCATGACTTGTTTTTTTTCTCCAAAATCTGTACATCAGGATTTCAAATATATATATATATATATATCGAGTTACCCAGGCTTCTGAGTCATATTCCTGTGGCCTCAATTTTGGACTCTCGTGTCTGAAATGTGGAATTCCCTAAGTCGAGTATGAGTTAGTAGAAAACTGAGCAAAAAAATAACCAATTCATTTTTTAATGAAAAGGAATTAACTATTTGCATATGTTAGATAATGCTAAATTCGCTCACGAGTAATTAGATTACCTGCTTAGTAATTTACTTATTTAATTGTTTTAACTTTTCATTATCCAAAGACTCGGTAAGGGAGATTTCAGTACTGTAAAATTTTGTTCCAGTTTTTAAAGTCATCATCTTCTATCGAATCTCATTAAGTTATCTATTTTTTATTCACGCCCTACCTATTGATTGGGTCACATTTTTGCTGAGTTGGACAAGTGTTTACATTTTTCAATTACACCAAGGTCTAATGTAATAGCAGGAATGAGTAGTAAGACCATTTTTTTATCTTCTCATTTATTTAAAAACGTTTTATTTTTTTTTCGAATAAGTCTTACTATATAGGCAACAAGACAGAAAATGTAGCTCAGGGTGTTTCAACACCTACGCAAGACATAGACATCTAGATTTTAAAGATGTCCACGAGTCATCCTATTGAGAACTTGGTCAGAAGTAACAAGCACAGTTGGTCCTTTACATTTTTACCTAAACCAATTAAAATATTTACTATTTACTGCCTAAGAAATCAACTTTGGCATGCGCATTTTAAAAGCCACTCTTTCGACATTACTAAGAGTTCTTCCGAAAGTCCCTCTTAGCACAACGTTTGCTAAGCACAGAATCATCAGATATTTTAAAAATCTTCAACAAAATCTTTAACAAATGCTTTGTGGGCAGTCGTAGTTTGATGATAAATGTGAAATACAATGCTAAAACCCGACTACAAGTTAAACCACTGTCGTCGTCGTCTTGTCTAATGTGTCGGCCTATCCCTATGTCTACACATAACTGTCTGCTTTTCCATCAGGCCAACCATCAGTACAGGAGAGTGAGTCCTAAAGGGAAGGAGGGAGGGTGGGGGGGGGGGGGGGGGGGGGGGGGNGGGGAGAGAGGGGCTCATTTGGGAATAGAAAAAGAGGTATTAATCATCATCATCATCATCTTCCTCACTCACGTGCTGTGCGCGTATCCCGTGGACAAGTCTACCACCCCATATGGACGCAGCAGCAGCAGTTGGTCCAAGTCTGTGGCCTTGAAAACTGTTACCCCCTTACTCTCCTCCAAATTTTTCATATCTTCCCCCTTCTCACATTCTCCTCTCTCTTGAAATGACTGACTGAATGGGTGAGTTAATGGGAGAATGAGCAATCCAATGACTCGATGTGGGGTCTCTATGAGTGTGTGTGTCAGTGGGGAAAATTGTGAAGGCGTTAATTTTTTTTTGGCCTCGACTGAAGGACCTGAAATTTGTGGCTAATTGACTGCTTAAGATGTGTGAGAAAGGCGCTATGTCGCTTTTTTATTCGACAAATTTTTTTATATTCCTGGGTTGCTGCTTGGCGTTTTAGATTGTCTTAAATACAGGCCGACTTTTATTCACATATTTGTCGCCTCGACCTAATAAGTTAGTCGTTTTTTAATTAATTAATTCACAAAGCCCTCTCAACTTCAAGATCTTGACCATTTCATAAAATGTTAAATGGCAATGTCGGTACTGTATGGTTATTGGCAGAGTCGATAGGTTTTTTTAATGGAGATTTCCTTCGTATTAGCTTTTAAACTCAACTATTCGATATCTGGTTACCTTAACTTATTTATTTATTTATATCAAATGGCGGGTGTTATGATAGTTATCATTAGCCCTTTAGCTGACTTCGGGGCTTAACAGAGAGGAGGAGGAACACCAAAGTGACAAAAAGTCGAGAGGAGAAACGGAAGAGTGATTCACAGATGTAAAAGAGACAGACAGACACAAAGGCATAAAAAAATGTAAGATGAGTACTATAGAAGGGGTCGAATATGACAAATAGTTGTGTCATAGTAGTTTGAAGTCAGAAGTCAACTGCCGTTCAATAGACTATTTTGCCGTATGAGTATACGTTGCCCAGTGGGCACCACGTGGTGGTAAGTCTATTGCTCACCCCATCTTAAATTATTTTTATTATTATTATTGTTATATCAAATGGCAGACGTCTTGAAGGTTATCATTAGCCCTTTAGCTGACTTCGGGGCTTAACAGAGAGGAAGAGGAACATCAAAGCGAAAAAAGTCGAGAGGGGGGGGGAGACAGAAGAGTGTTTCAAAGATGTAAGAGACAAACACAAAGGTAGAAAACATCAAAGTGAAAAAAGTCGAGAGGGGGAGGGGGGGGGAACAAAAGAGTGTTTCAAAGATGTAAAAGAGACAGACACAAAGTTTGAAGAGTGTTTCAAAGATGTAAAAGAGACAGACACAAAGGTAGTGTTTCAAAGATGTAAAAGAGACAGACATAAAGGTAGAGAAAAGGTAAGATGAATACCGTGTTTCAAAGATGTAAAAGAACAGACAAAAAAGTGAGTGATTCAAAGATGTAAAAGAGACAGGCACAAAGGCAGGGGGGGGAACAGAAGAGTGTTTCATAGATGTAAAAGAGAGAGACACAAAGGCAGAGTGTTACAGAAGGTGAGGTGAGTACTGTGAAAGTAGTCGAATATGACAAGGTAAGATGAGTACTGTGAAAGGGGTCAAATATGACAAATAGTCGAGGTAAGATGAGTACTGTGGAAGGGGTCGAATATGACATACGGTTGAGGTGAGTACTGTGAAAGTAGTCGAATATGACATACAATGAGGTGAGTACTGTGGAAGTAGTCGAATATGACATACAGTAAGGTGAGTACTGTGGAAATAGTCGAATATGGCATAGAGTGGGGGGTGAGTACTATGGAAGTAGTCGAATATGACATATAGTGAAGTAATGGTAGTTTGAAGTGAGAAATCAATTGCCAGTTAATAGACTTTTTTTGCCGTATGTGGAGAAGTCAACTACCAGTTAATAGACTTTGCCGTATGAATATACGTTGCCCAGGGTGCACCACGTGGAGGTAAGTCTATTGAAAAACGAATGCCGAGTGATAGAATTTTTGCCGTAAGAAAGTACGTTGCCCAGGGTGCACCACGTGGAGGTAAGTCTATCGTAGTTAACTGCCAGTTAATAGACTTTTTGCCGTATGAATATAACGAAAGCCGAGTGATAGACTTTTTTGCCGTAAGAAAATACGCTGCCCAGGGTGCACCACGTGGAGGTAAGTCTATCGCACACAAACTTCCGGTTAATAGACTTTTTACCGTATGAGTATACGTTTCCCAGGGTGCACCACGTGGAGGTAAGTCTATCGCACACCCACCAGGGTGCACCACGTGGAGGTAAGTCTATCGCACACCCCTTGTAGGGTGCACCACGTGGAGGTAAGTCTATCGCACACCCCACCTTAAAGTATTAATACCTATCACCTTGAACTCTTAGAGCAGTAAGGCCTTTCTTAACTTCATGCGGTGTTTTGTGACAATAGTATTTTATTCCTGTCAGCTTGTTTACCTTTGTCTGATTTTCCATAAAATTTTTATTTATTAACTCCGGTAACAAATATACTGAAGTGCTCTTAGGATTTTCATTTGCGCAAAAGGCAGATTTAGTCAAAACCACTCGTAAATTATGTAATTGCCTCAGTTAAAAAAAATAGATAGTGACCATTTCTCAATTAATTTGAATTATCATTTAAACATAAAATATCGCCATAAAGAACCACAGGCTCTCAAGTAAACATTTTATTTAAGAACTTGGCTATAATCTTTGCATCGACATGTTCATAGGTCATATGATTATAAATCCTGCTCAAAACTCCGTGTTAAATCACTCAACTGTTAAGTCATGTAATCTGAGTGCAATTGTACGTTTGTCAAAAATTCATCTAAATCATTCTTTTCTTAAGAGGTGTTCTCTTATCATATTATTTACTAATATAATAGGACTTGCCGCTATATTGCGTAATAAACTGATATGTTACTCTGATCTATGTGGCGACCTATTTTGGCGTCCAGCAGTAAGCTGACGTCCAATTTAGTGACCCTTATGCCCCTCCCCCCCCCCCTCCCTTTTATTTTCTCCATGGTTTGGACGTTACTTTAGCTGTTATAGTGGCAGACGTGTTGACTAATCACTAAATTTACCCTTCCGATGGACTTGTGGCATCGGTACACACAATCGGTGATTACAATGAACTAACATTTTAGTTGAAATCGATGCAAATGGTTGATGGAGTACAATTTCCCTTCCCCCCTCCCCCCCCCCTCCCACTCAAAATTTGTTTGTAGGACAAACTGAATAAATCGAAAATTGGTCTCATATATTCACTTAACGGTTTTATAACATCCCTATGACTTGGTTAGGGTGGATTTTGAAGCCGATAATTCATTGCCAATATTACTGTACATTACTTGCAGTATCTGGTACCAATTCCGAACACTTTTTTATCACCTGTTGTGCAGGTCAGCAACCATCTTTGCCACGTTAATTGCCCTGTGGTTTGACCCGACCGGGTCATTTTAACGGCGTATAGAAAGGACATTCAAACAGTGGAAGTAGCAGGCCCACCTAAAACTTCCCATGAATATTAAGGAAAGTTGCAACATCATCTGACATGGACAAAGTGGAGGTATCCCAGGCCAGCTTTTCTGGAAATCTACCGATTTACCACCTTCATGTTAGCCAGAATTAACCGGTGCATAGAATTCATATCGTCTGACTTGTTAATTGCTGTACCAACCTCACATGACACACACACACACACACACACACACACACATATATATATATATATATATATATATATATACNGTATATATATATATATATATATATATATATATCCTCCAAATGTGTTAATTACCCTCTGGGATGATTTGGTCTTCCCATATCGATACTCAAGTGAAAATAGAGTGAGTATAGAAAGGAAAACCTTTATAGTGTCAGTTTGAGGCACGGTCAAGTTTGTACATATTTCCTCTCGACATCGGTGTCGAACCAGTAACCTGTTATGTGATAGTTAACCATACTCGAGGTGTTGCCATGAGGTTCAATATTGGCTGTCCCAAAACTCAATTGAAGTTGGACTAAATGTTGCCTAGAGTTTGTTGATCACCTGTGTTCCTTTTAATGGGAATTTTATCACCTGCTGGGCTGGAAATCCTCCCATGTGTTGACTTGGTCCAATGAGCTAGAAAACTTGGACTAATTAAAAGTGAAATGTGAGCCTAAATAATCATTAATGCACTCACGTGTACATGCTGAGCTATGCTTATCTCCTCTTGGAACTAACATCGTACACGTGATCTTTCACCTCAACAAGTAAACATCCTTCCAGTGTGCAATCCAAGGTTAATATGGTGGATTTCTGGACTGTGAGGTTGAATGTGTGGAATTGAACTTTGATAACGATTTCCGTACTACTTTATTACTTCACTATGAAGCCTATTTTCTGGCGCTGTCATTACGCATTCACTGAACATTGCTCGAATTCGGAAGTAGATTCAAAATAACTGAATACAAATCGTTTTCAAGCCATCAATTTTGGAGGCAAAAGCCCCGTGATAACTGATAACAATTTTGCCCTCCCCCCCCCCCCCCCCCCCCAATAACTGTCGAGCTACAATGAGCTGAGGTGTGCCCGGGTATTTGTAAGGACGATGGGTGATTTGAAGGAAATCTGTATGGCAATTGACCATCTCGAGGATCAAAGCATAGACTCGGTGGATTTGACCTTTCTTTGTCGGTTTTTCACCAAGTTCCTTTATGCCCTATCGCCGGCTACTAAATTAGCTCGGTGCCAACTTTTTTCCCTTTAAAGGCAAAACCAGCCCATACGTGTTAATTACCCTGTGGTTAGGTCAGGCCAAGTCCAAGTTGGGGTCAAATGAAGGAGGAGGAGGAGGAGGCGGGGGGGGGGCTATGAATAAAGCGATCTAGACTACCAGACAAAATTTTCGAAATTAGACGCACTCATTTTCATTTGGTGCCTCGTTTTATACTCCTCGCAACGACCTGTTTTAGGGGAGAAGTGTGTGTATGACTCACTTTTGTGGCAGCGGTACATACATATGTGTGTGTGTGTGTGAGATAAATCTTTCTGCACTTCTTTATCGGGGGGGAGAGAGTGAGAGTGAGAGAGAAATTCCCCTCCTGTCTCCTATCATAAACCCTCTCGCTTCTACCTGCCTACTTAACTACTTTATGTTCGATATGCCTTCTCTCTCCTCGCTTTATCGGCATGCGATTCGCGCTTATTGCCCATTTTTCGCACCTGGCTCTTTGGTGTCTATTAATTCTCCAATGAAAGTGCATTTCAAGATCTGCTGTTGTTGCTACTATAAGTTTGGCTAAAGTTCGGAGGTTTTGGATTTTTTACCCAATATGAGCAGAATGACAGTTAACACTGACTAAATTCGACTAATGACGGTATTCGAAAATTATGTTTCTCACCTGGGGCTCTCCACGATTCGGTCCCTCTATCCGAGATAAGTATTGAAAAAAAAACGCTTTCCCCCCAAATTAGGTTGAGATTTAATTGGAGTTTGCACCAAAAAATGGGAGATTGACTGAGAGGATGGATGGCGCAATTTAAGGAATTCTATCCTGAACGAGGTAGATTCAATGCCCTTCTTGTCCTTATCGAAGATGAATATATCAAAATCAATTACAATTCTCTTAATAATCCAAAGAAGGCTGAAATCTTAATTTAGCAATTCCCATATATAGACACCTTTCTTAGATTTCTTGGAGCGATGAGTTCTGTCGGCTGTCTAATTTGTCATCAGAAATTCATTTCAGTTTCCTTGGTCCAATTAGCTGTCAGTCACCCAAAGAAGACCCACGTAAGTCAACTTTGCGAAGTCGTCATAATAACAAACAATTTGATTTTGGCTCGGTGCGAAATTTCAGACCCTCCATTTTATGAGCACTTCTCCCTCTACCACCCCCCACCCCCCGCCTTATTGACCAAAATCGACCAACACAGTTGGCTAACCATATCACTGGATGCATATCGATGAGAGGATTGATCTCATGTCCTCTAACTTGTTAGACGTGAACGTTAATTATTTCCCCAATGGTTTTTATACATCGTACCCACCCCCCTCCCCCCCCCTCCGTCCCTCCTTCTCTTAAAATCAAAGCGTGAATAACTCATAAATCCCCCCCCCTAAAATTAGAGGATGTGAGAGAAATAATCTCATTTCACACTCTCTTGTCTCCCTATGCTCTATACTAGTAGGGCCCATTTAAACCGTGTATCACCACCACCGACACCCTTAAGATGGCCTATATATGTATCTTGCATCTCTTACACTACCACGTTTTCGGTATATTTTTTTTTATTTACACATTAAAAGATGATTTATTATCGTGCGTGTACGCAAGATAAATTGTAAATTATACCATTTGAGGGCTGTGCTTAAACGTCACTCTTGCATCTGTTGCCATGACTTCAAATTGTATGTTAGTCTCATTGGCGAGGTTCCAAGAACGTTCATTTCAAGTCCTCGTGTTGGCCTACCATATTGCCACTTATATCAGCTATCAATTCGAGGCTGGTAATGCTTTGAACAGCGATACGCATGGTCTGTAGGACTTAATAGAGACTTTAATACTGTTCCTTCTCTCCACTTTACGTTTCTTCTACGGATAGAAGTCTAACAGGGTTCCCCTTTGTGTACCGATGGCGCAGTGGTTTATGTGCTCGTCTGCGAAGTCAGAGGTGTAGCTGGTTTAATGCCCATCGGCACACATACACCAAGTGAGTTAATAGCCTACTACGCTGGTTCAGTCTGATTAATGTGGTGGTGGTGGTGCTGGTGGTGTTGGTTAGAGGCTCTATCACTCACACCATTATGAGTGAAGGAGAAGTTATGTCGAATTTGGCTTGGGAATTAGCTATGTTCCTCCTTAACCTTGGTGAAGTGGATATGTTTAAAATACCACCAAACCAATGGGATCGCTGTGTGTGTGTTGACAAGCTAGTTGAAAATAATTAAACAACGCTAATTGTGTTCAGGATTCCACCTATCCATTTAACCCATGCATAATCTAGAATCACTTTGATCGAATTTCAGTGTACACGCACCCCATGAATTGTTTACTTATCTCAATGTGAAATTGAAGAAAGCGACACAGTGAATCGGACCATGCAGTTATCGTGTAAACTGCTGACTGCACTCTCAAATTGCATATAATTGCCCCCCCCCCCCCCCCTAGGATTAAAGGAATGGGCCCTATCTAGACATGCTTAATTTTAGGTTCAACCGCTGAAGGAAAATGGAAACACCTCTGATAACACTACTTTTTTTCTTTGCAATCCTTCAGGCCCACAAACGATGTTCCATTAGCGTGCCCAACGATTGTCTTCCAGATATGAAGCGTCTCAAGAGGGTCTTCGGTGTAGATCTCACCAGTTTGGTCCGTGCAGAAAACCGGTTAGTTCTCTAATGTGTAAAACCTCTTCTTCAAGTCTTAATATTCATTTTTTTACCCCTCAAGTTCTGGTTCCTTGCAGTCCTTTAACTAAAGATTTCATTGTTTTTGCCATCATTTTATCTCACGTGTTTCTTATTTTTGTTTTGGTGTTTTTTTTAATTCTCTGATTTCTCGCTTAAATTCACAATTTCTGAGCTAGAGTTATCTCACGCTATCGGCCTTTTTTCTCATGTTCTCGTGGAGCATTCTAATCTCAAAATCACAATTTCCTTCACAAGTGGAAGTTGATGTTACTGTGTCTCGGAAATTTCAAGTTTCTCTATTTGCCATTTACTTAATTAATTAATTAATTAAATTCATCTCGTTTTGCCTAATTAGAGACAGGTGAATCATTCTTTCATTCATTAATTTGGATCATGAAGTCGCAAAATCGGTAATGGATAGTTTTCGGGTTAGATCAACATTCGCATACATATTGGAGGCTGTTTTGAATTTAACAAGTAGATGATATTTGACGCTTGAGTTGCTATAGCGACATGTCTTGAAAACGGGGTCTCAGAAGGTACCAAAAGCAGACCACCAAGGAAGTCGAACTTCGTTTATCTTGTGCTTATGTGTCGCGTGTACATGAGTCGGGAACATGGTCTCATGAATTATCGCATACAAAAAAGCCAATTTATTGGGATCGTTTTGGTCGTCTAAATGATGTTCAGTTCGTAAGTTTATATGCATGGCACAAATTAGAGTTGGGTAGAAGACGTCAATTATGCGATATTTTGTCATGTCGCTCGCCAATTATTTCCTAATGACTAAAATTGAATTTGTGCGAACACATCTAGAGATTGGTAAATTAATTTTTGAATTTCCATTTTGATCGAGAAGGAATATGGGTGTTACTAAATGACTAAAAGCCATCTTTTATATCCTTTGTTTGTGTTTCTTCAATCTAGCGCAGTCGCCCCCTTCATTTCGTGCGTTACTTTGTGGTTATTTATAGCTAGTTCAACCCCCCCCCCTCTACACATACGGCCGCACATCTAACTCCTTCTTTTCTTTCTGAACATGTCTTTGTGCGATGATTATTCTTCTATACAAGTTTATTAAGGTAGTTAATTAACTGGACACTTCTAGACATTGCCAACAAAACAAAAAGGAAACAAGAAAAATGACGTGCTTATTGAACGGCAGTGTTATTTGTCCCAGTAGGAGGAGGAGGAGGAGGAGGAGGCTGACTAGTGAAACGGCTAGCCGGCTTGTTTGGCTAATAAGTTAGCAATGCCTATGCTTCCTCCTTATTTCGTGTGCGTGATTTCATTGGTTGATTGCTGCTCTTGTATAATCGGATTGCCGGCGTATCATCACCCAACGCTCATTGGTTGCCTACTGAATGGCGGGTTAAATTTGTAGTACATTCTTCGTCGTCTTCTTCTTCTTCTTTAAGTTAGCTGTCCCCGCCCCCTCCCCCCCCCGGACGTTAGTGATCAAAAGGAGAGAGAGAGAGAGAGGTTTACTTACTTTGATTACTTTGCACAGTTCATGATATTATTAGGAGATTTTAGCAAAGTTAAATGCACCTTTTGATGAATGTGGAGGGAGAGTGGGGGGGGGGAGGGGTTTGCTCACATGTTTGGAAATGGGGTCAAGTATCGGCAGCACTCTTAACAAATTTAAGCTCTAGAGGGTGGTTTGTTTATTTTTGTTTCCTCAGTATACTTTGCAAAACTTGTAGTCAGCTAATTTTGTGAACTTTCCATAAAGGAAGTGAACTGAAAGCTCAATTAAGTATAAAAGACTGGAATAGATAAGATGTTGAGAATAGTTGTAACTACGGGATAAAAAGGTGTCATTAGGTTTTAACTTCCGGTTATAGAATATTCACTTACTGATATGTTCATTGTCTCCCGTTCTAAAACTCCAATTTCATGATGTTCCCAGAATTTGAACCATTCCTTGTCGCAACGCGTTGTCCAGTGCTTATTTACAGGTTTTTCCAATCCTGATGGTCGGTTCTTCCACTTCTAGTCACATGGTCTTATACATCTTAGACTGTATCAACATAGGAAAACTCACCTTAAGCTAACCGATACTGGACTATTATTGAATTCGGCGTTCAGCCCCATGTTCAGCATTGAACTCTAATGGAAGTGGATGCTTTTAGTTTAAAAAAGAAATTTTTGGCGTTTCAATGTTATCCATATTAGGGTCTTGTACATATTCATTTGGCTGATAATGATCTAGAAATCAAGTTAATGAAGCCAATTTAACGGTACCCTCGCCAGAAGCATGGCAGTATTTTAATTACCTGTTTTCCTACTCTTCAATTTCTTTAAATAATCTTCTCCCTAATTCTTTAATTTACTTTATCGTTTCTGTTTCGTGATTAGGAGGATGCTTCAATGAAAATACTTTTTTTTAACTAGTCTTTTAATTAAAATTACCTTAGAATACTTTTAATGATACAAAACCGTTTTCTCAACCACGCATTGGGGGGGGGGTTAATTTTTCCCACAAATTATACCACCCCAGTTCTTATGGCCTCATAAAAGATAGTCACAGCTCATTTTTGAGGGGAAAAAATAAATACAAGGTCATGGCTTTGCTCTTTTGGGTCATCTGAAATCTCCAAAAATAAATTTTCTTTGTAGCTCTCAAACATTTTTATTTATTTATTTCAAATGGCAGGCGTTTTGATAGTTATCATTAGCCATTTAGTTGACTTCGGGCTTCACAGAGAGAAGGAGGAGGAACATCAAAGTGACAAAAAGTCGAGAGTTGGGAGACAATAATGATTCACAGATGTAACAGAGACAGACAGACAGACAAAAAGGCAGAGAAAAGGTAAGGTGAGTACTGTGAAAGGGGTCGAATATGGCATACAGTGGGGTGATGGTAGTTTGATGTCAGAAGTCAACTGCCGGTTAATGGACTTTTTTGCCATATGAGTATACGTTGCCCAGGGTGCACCACGTGGAGGTAAGTCTATCGCACACCCCAAGCTCTATATATATAGAATGACGACTGCTTCCAGTATTGTACCTTAGTTACTTTCACCATGGCATACTTTGTCACAGTGATTTCTTTATGTCCCTATGACTCAAACCCCCACCTTTCATGTCTAGACAAGTTTACCATTTCTCATTTTCTTTCATATTTTGCCTCAATGATCCTTTCAAGGATGCTTAAACACGCGATCTGATTGATTGCCGATGGGTAAATATTGATTACTGCTTAAATAGAAGGTCAAAGGTTTATGTTGTATCTTATTATCTAGTCCACCTTGCTTCCATCCCCGC
>UZAE01014579.1:0-13393 GCA_900617975.1 Rodentolepis nana | reverse complement strand
GGGAGATGGAGAGGGGGGGGGAGGATATATCATTGCAGTAGGTGAAGGCCCCGAACTAGATCTCCTAGCAGTACAGCAGCATCGAGGAGTTGCACCTTACAAAAGTTGGCAACGTTGAAGTTATACCCGATTCGTTATTCATTTTTCCTAACATGATGGCTTGGAGTGGTTCTTAAATCGATATCTGGGAAAAAATACTATTTGGTGTCCTTTCATATTCAGTAGGAACTTTTTTCTAAAAAAACATGCGACTATCTGCCCAAATTGCACTCAAATTCAAATAGTAAGTTGATTTCTTTTTATTAAAAAATAAGTTATCCACTATAAAGCGTTCATTGGATTTTTTTGCGAATTCTCTTGCGGTTGCAAGCAGTTTACTTCCTCTTTAAGGTCAAATGATTTATATAAACTCGATTTTTTATTAGGACTTAATCTTCTTTTTTGGGTCGGGAAGTGCCAATTTTATGTCGCTGGAAAACATAGTTTCTACTTCGCTCAAAGTGACAATTAAGCGTCTTTGAGGAAATGCCATTCTCCCATTCTGAGATACTTGATATCGTCGATTAGAGGGATAGTGATTTAACCAGTTTATTGGACGAGGTGATGGAAAATATCAATTAAGAACGAAAACTAGGAACAGAAAGGAACAATGAGTTTTGATTTTACTGTTTCCAGTAAGTTTTAATTTTAAGACTAAATAATTTTCTAGAATACATTAAAGGGGCAGTGGAAATACCCTGTCTTCATAGAATTTAAGTCTTTGTTATTTTTGAGTTATGAATATTGTTTTTAAAAAACTTTATGTTGGCACTGATTAAAATCATTTTCTTTTCATGCTTGTGTAGCAAAATCCAGCCTTTACTTCCTTTTATTTAAAATTTTTGTACTGTTCTGAACATAAACAGATTTTCTGTTATCAGAGTAGTCATTAACATTACAAAATTATAGGTGCTTACTAAGTCAAATTCATTTTTCAGTTTGGGGTGCGCGATAGACTTACCACCACGTGGTGCACCCTGGGCAGCGCATACTCATACGGCAAAAAAGTCTATTAACCGGCAGTTGATTTCTGACTCTAAACTACCATCACCCCACTGCATGTTATATTCGACTCCTTTCACAGTACTCACCTTACCTTTTCCCTGCCTTTGTGTCTGTCTGTCTGTCTATTTTACATCTATGAATCATTATTCTGCTCCCCTCTCTACTTTTGCCACTTTGATGTTCCTCCTCCTCCTCTCTGTGAAGCCCACAGTCAGCTAAAGGGCTAATGATAACTATCAAAACGCCTGCCATTTGNCAAATGGCAGGCGTTTTGATAGTTATCATTAGCCCGTTAGTTGGCTTCGGGCTTCACAGAGGGGAAGAAACATTAAGGTGAAAAAAAAGTCGAGAGGAGGGGGGGGGGGCAGAAGAGAGTTCCTCAGATGTAAAAGAGACAGACGCAACGCCAGAGAAAAGGTAAGGTGAGGTGATTACTGTAGAAGATATGGAATATGATATACAGTGGGGTCATTGTAGTTTGAAGTCAGAAGTCAACTGCCTGTTTATATACTTCTTTGGCGAATGAGTATACGTTGCCCAGGGTGCACCGCATGGTGGTGAGATGACCCTGGATTAGTGCTCAGCAAATTGGCCTGCCAAAGGAGGCTTCTCATGATCGTTGTCTCATCGGCACAGAACCAGTGACGTGGGGACAAATCGCGTCGATTCTATTCACCTTCCCATATGATTGTTTAATCCGTCAATGGTCCATCTCATCTATGTGTTCTATTAACTACATAATCTGATCTGATTTGCAAGAATACGCCTGTTATTTTAAGTGATATAAAAATCAATTTTGCTATGACGATGGGTCTGGGGTGCGTGATAGACTTACCTCCACGTGGTGCAACGTATACTCATATGGCAAAAAAGTCAATAACCAGGCTGACTTCAAACTACCATGACCCCACTCTATGTCATATTCGACCACTTCCGCAGTACTCTCCTCATCTTACCTTTTTCTCTAACTTTATTTCTGTCTGTCTGTCTCTTTTACATCTGAGAATCACTTTTCTGTTCCACCTCTCGAATTTTCTCACTTCAATGTTCCTCCTCCCCTCTGTGAAGCCCACAGTCAGCTAAAGGGCTAATGATAACTATCAAAACGCCTGCCATTTGATATTAATAAATAAATTCATTTTTTAGTTTTACTGAAATTCGTTAAACCACTGTTGGAGCAGAGGAACTGCAGATTTTTTGCAAAAATAAATAATCTTATAAAATTGCTTCATTTCATAGATAAGTGAGTGGTTAATATTTTTTTATAAAAATAAATATTTAATCATTAATGAAATTTTCCACTGATTCATTAGTTAAACATGGCTTTTTGAATTTGATTTATTAAATTTGATTTGACCAGATAACTGGGCTAAATGAGATGTTTATTTTAAGAAAAAATCTGTTTGGGCATGTGATAAGCTCAAATGAAGGCACGAATATCAAGTTATCGGATATAAAAATTTTATTGATGCCTCAGGTAGCGCTGTTAATTACTGTTTCTCATGGCATCTGGTCCGCTTGCATGGATAGGAGATCAAAGAAGTCGCTCTGCAGAAATAAACATACAAAATATTGACATGATTTCCCCGAAAAATATTGATTTATGTTAGTATTTGCTGCCTTGAAATGCAAAAACAGTATAGGTAAAAAATACGATTTCCCAATAAGGTAACCCATCCGAAAGAACCTTTAGTGCTAAAAGGTAATTTTTTACAATTAAAATTTACTATCACACTATTAGTCGAAATTGACCTTGAGTGAATACAAATACGGAATTTCATTAAATTGCTACCTTTGTTTCACTCTTTCTTAGTACGTTAAAACCATAAATTTCTGAGTAGCATGTATGATCACCTCTTCTTATTGTCCCATTGGAAGAGAAAACGGTTTGAAATGACACGAATCGTGATCGTGGTCAAACATCTTAGACGAGCTTTTGCTACAACCTTTGTGACCACCAATGAAATCTGAATTTTGAAACATGTGCCACCCATTTAGTAAGTCAAGCACAAATAGATTCAAAAACTCAAATGACTGATGCCTTTCAATTGATTGTAGTGTCATTTGACCACCCCTACCCCCACAATTAGATATGACAAAATTTTGCACAAGAGCGGATAGTAATAATGCCACCCCGATGAAAACATCTTCACTATATATTATCGACCCTCCATCAGCCAAAGGCACAATCCATTTCATCCCCAATGGTGACAATCTTATTAATAGCATGTGGGGATTGCTAAAGATAAATGGCATAAGAGTGCAGCTATTTGCAACGCATTTAATCAATTTTATTGAAAGTTGAGATCAAAAAATATTATTCCATTTCTCAAATACTTTTGATATGTGGAGAAGTTTTTAAAATGAGGGAAAGAGTAAACGAGAAAGTCATTAAACCAAGCTCTTCTTACCCATCCTGTTCCGTTTTTTATGATCCTTCGAGCGCCCCCCCCACCACCTCGAAAGACTTCATGACTTGAGATTTCGTGGAGGTTACATCTCTTTTAGATTTTATTGACGGTAGTGATTAAATAGGAGTCGCGCCATATGTATAGAAATTGATTGGGTGACAAATGTCCTTGATGTATAGGAGTTTAGGAGAGAAAAAGCTCATCATTTTCTAGCATTATCGCACTTCATAAACCCGGCTGATTGCAATTCCGGACATAATTAAGTATAAAAGATTGGGCAACGGCGGCAACCTCTTTTTTAGAGTTCAGGTCTATTAATTGCGTCAAAGTTGAATTTTTAGTCAGGAAAGACATACTCAGCCCAACTTAGATAACATACAATTTGAGATTTCACATTACTTGACGACGTGTTAAGAACACAACTTTAATTTAAACTTGAGATGGCATATGAACATACCTACTGTCAAAATAAACCCACCAGGATTGCATGTGAGGTCAAATAATTCATGAAATTATTTGCTCTATTTCTCGAAATACGTCACATTGTAATTTGTTTGATCTATTATCGATTAGTTGGCCGATGGAGTTAATGAAATGATTGGCCATGAAGTCCCAACTAATCAAATTCTTTGTTGAGGTATAATTATACTGCCTTCTCTTCCTTCAAATTTCCTCATAAAAGTACAAAAAACTTTGAGCATTTCCAATTTTTATTATTATCATAAAAAAGAAAGTCCATTAAATGGATCTTTATAGATAATTTGCATTTATTAGGGAAAAAATCGTATAATTTGTTTTGATACTAATGGCGTGAGGTAGCACTTACTATTTCCTAAAATAACTCTCTACTTCTCCTGCCTGCAATTGTTCTACGCCTCGATTGAATGCAAGAATCAGTGCGACAGATAATGGCGTTTGACAATTCGTTCTGCAAAGGGAGATTTTTCTGTGCGCATTGAAATATTCATGATAAGCACCCGATTTCCGTCAGTTTATTCACCTCCTCCTGCCTGTCCCTCCTGGCCCCGAATCTCAAAAACCGAATTAATAAATAAATTATATTTAGGGGAAAACGAAAGGAAATAAGTCCAATATATAGATTTGGAAAACAGTTAAGTTATTTTATATAACTATATATACCTCAAGCAGAAAATATACCTATTTTTATATTTAAGTGTTTTTATTTTTAACTATTTTGTTTTAATTAAGTTAAATAGAGTTTTTTAAACTTTAAACAGTCAAGGAAAACAAATTTTAGAATTTATAGCTTCAGCTTTAAGTGGTTCGAATGCTCATAATGAACAATGTTTTTACTCGAGTTCTTCAGTTTGGAGGTCAACCTTTTGGCAAACTATTTTCCGATAAAATCTCAACACATTTTATCTTCAATTGTCATGATCATTTTGAATGAAAATATTAAAAAGAAAGACCAGGTAGTTATTTCAAAATGCTAATCGTGACATGCCCTGCATTCCAGTCCAGCGGGTATTACCATTTAAAATTTATTTGCAGTACCTTCCCAATATTTCAAAATTTAATAATACCGCTTGAAATGTTAGATATTTATATCAAATGGCAGGCCTTCTGAAAGTTATCATTAGCCGCTTATTTGACTTCGGGTTTAACAGAGAGGAGGAGCATCAAAGCCACAAAAAGTGGAGAGGGGGAGCAGAAGAGTGATTCACAGATGTCAAAGTGACAGACAGACACGTAGGTAGAGAAAAAGACAAGGCAATAGTAGATATTAAATGGAAAAACCCGTTCTCCGGATAGGAAAAATGTACGACAAGTTTATAAATAAAATGAAAAATAATGCAATCGATGTGGGAGTGAAGCGTTAATTAACTATGGATAAGCTTTCGGTGAGACTTTGATAAAGGGAGTATTTAATAATCTGAGCCACTGTCGCTATGAGGTGCAAACTTGGATCTTTCAGCTACCACTTTCTTGTCACTAAACGAATTTTACTTAAGACCTCCTCGTTTGACTCTATAATTGAAAAAGTGAACTCTAGCATATAATTTACAAACTAGTAACGTAAGGCAGAAGAAATTCGCTAAGATGTCCCTTCTAAATTTAAACAATTTCATTCACAAAAGGGTTATGATTCATTTATAATACACCAAAATAGGCGAAAGTTGTCTGCATTGTAATAATAAGACCAGAAATTGGTTGAGCGGTAGAGCAAAGCTCTAGATGCTGGAGGAAATTGATAAAAATATATGCTTGAATTCTGGGTGAAAAATGCCTTTAAAATATATTTTCACGAGAGTAATAACTTCATCGATTAAAAATAACAGAAAGAGTGGTCAAATGGAATGTTCAAGTTAAGATAAATTCATACGGAGGTGGGGTGGGATTTCGAATTTCCCATTTGGAGGCTCTTTGAAGTCATTCTATATTCGAGACAATCGTCAGGAAACGCTTTCCTAAATGAGATAATGAATTATTATTTTAATAATTTTCAGTCAAATTTATTTATATCAAATGGTAGGCGTTTTGTTAGTTATCATTAGCCCTTTAACTGACTTTGGGCTTCAAAGAGGGGAGGAATATCAAAGTGGGAAAAAAATTGGTGAGGGGGAACAGAAGAGTGATTACGGAAGTAAAAGGGACAGACAGACACAAAGGCAGAGGAAAGGTAAGATGAGTACTGTGAAACATGCATTACAGTGGGATCATGGTAGTTTGAAGTCAGAAGTTAACTGCCGGTTAATAGACTTTTTTGCCGTATGGGTATACGTTTCCCAAGGTGCACCACATGGAGGTAAGTCTATCGCACACCCGTTTTCAGTAAAATTAGTTTCCTAGTAACGCTCTTCTTCAAATTTCGACGAATTTATTATATATATAGCGCATTTCTCTCAAGTGAAAGTTTACAGAAATTTAATGTTTATTTACTGGGAAATAGAGCTCAGTTCGTCTATTAACCAACACTACAAGCACCGTCATTATAAATAAATTTGTAATTTCAATCACCAATAAAATAGTTTACTGCCCTTGTCCTAGTTTATTGCAATAGGATGCAAGTATATATCAACACGAAATTAGAGGAGTTGGTAATTTTCATGCAAAAAAATAGACAAGACAAAGTAGTACCATTTAAATCGTGCTTTTTTTGCAAAAGGCGTCAATTTTTATTAAAAAGTAACTGGTACTATAAATTGTAGGGATATATTTTGTCTTGAGTATTCCACTGCGAATGAGTCTCCTATTGGCTTATAAATAGCTTGATGCTCAAAATCAAACATTTTGGTCTCTTATATTCCATTGGTCCGATTTCTGCACAAAAGATTCTTTTTAACAAAAATGTGATATTTGAAACTTGATTCTATATAGTTTCTTTCGTGGTTAGTAATTATTTTCGTGGATTAAAATATTTGAGTGCTCGGTATTTGATGAAGACCATGAACTTGAAGATAACAGTTCACACTTTTAATCAAAATTTTGTCTTAGACTATTAAAATCGCAGTGGTATATTAAATAAGTGAGAAATCGGGCGACAACTCATCAACTCTTTCAGTGTTATAAGGTGTGCAGAGAAATATTTACAGAATGCGTTCTCTTTACATCAAGCTGTTATTGGAGATATGATGCACAAAAATCAATATTTTGTACAATTGAAACACTCCTTTCAACCTTTAAGCCAGAGTTGACAATTGGAAACTTCTTCCATGCGTTTGCTGGAATGCAGTTGAAATACTTCATTAGGAATAACTAAAGTCGGGCCAAATGTGGGGAAGACTCAACCAGAAATCAAAAGATAAACTTCCAAGTTTATTTAATCGAAATGGATAATCCTTCAGGATGATATTGCCGGCACCAACTTCATGAAGCACGTATGGTCTCCCAAGAATGATTGAAATGAATGGGAAAGTTTAATCATATTCTCCACATTAACCAGAACTCGCTCCAACTGATTGCCAACCTTTCCGATTTATGAAACATAAATACTAAGGGAAACATGAGCTCGAAATGCGAATGATGTCAAAATTTAATTGAATGATCTTTTCGAGAGGGAATCAGAAAATTGCAAGAACAATGGCAAAATTTGACAAATTACAAAATAAACAAATTTAGTGGCTGTTTTAAAATGCTCTATTTCCTAATGGCACCATAAAAACTTATATGTCGCTTCAAACAAATAAAACTACCAATTAGAAAGGTTTCATTCATATGCCCCTTCAAAAATGCAGAAACGACAATTTTTGCATTTTAAAAGCACTGGAGTTACCTGACAATTTCATCAACTTTGTGCCATTAATAAAGGAATAAACTTCTGATTTGTTCACAATTATTTCGCATAAGCTATGCCAAAACCTATTTGTGTTGATCAGTCAAATATTCACTTGTTAATAAATAAATAAATTAAATTTGGATTTCGTCTACTTTAAAAAACGGAGGGGGAGGTTGTTTTGGCTAGTTCGAAAAAATTCATGAAGAACTTGCAAACTCGAAGTTATAGAAATAAGTTTATTTGCGGAAATAAAACACTTTTATTTTCTCTACGAGCTGATAAAGAGTTAATGTATTTGAATCTATAGATTAAATCGGAAGGCTTTTGTAATGAAAACATTTACATAAAATTTTTGATTGAAATAGCTCAAAGGCCTGACCAGTAACCTGTCCAATTTCTAGGTTGCATTGAAATGAATTACAAAAGTGGAACGTATATCCCATATTTATTTATTTTATTCAATAAACAAATGGACTTGGCGTTTTGCAAAAGTTGGAAATAATTGAAAATGAGACTTTTATTTCCCTTCAATTTCTTTTTCACGTCCTCATGTGCTCCAGTTAACTTTTCTGCGCTCTATTCTTTTTCAAGTTCACTCTTTTGCATTGAATTATTTCACCAAAATAAAATATATTTATTTAATAAAATGAGTAAAAGTTGATTAAAATTGAAGAATTATTTAATAAGATGCATTTTGAAAAAGAATTAAATTTGATCAGGAAAAATAAAAATTTAATGTTTCATCATCAACGAATTTTTAATTTTATCTAGGTCCAGGGGATTATTTAATAATTAGATCAGAAAATTCTATGACTCTAATTGGCTATTATTAGTGGACAATGAAATTAAATAATAAAATGTCCCATTTCAATTGCATTGACGTTTTCATACTCAGTAAAATATGTTAAGTAAAAAATAAAATAATAAAACGATTCATTATGTTAATTTTAAAAAAGTTAAAATGAATTCTATCCATTGAGATTATGTCGATGAATTATGAACAGGTTGTAAATTAATTGTTCACATTCTGTTCATGACTTTCTGAATTAAAAATGCCAGTTCAAACAAAAGTTTTATTTTACTAAAACATGGCTTGAATAACAATGGTTATATGATATATATTCGTCGATAACTTGAATTGAGATTATTTATCTTCGCTGATTTAACACGAACACCAAAATTTAACGTTCTATGAAGAAGGCGAACAGCAAACAAAGGAGACATTTATGATAGACATGCTTTAGTTAAAAAGGACAAAACTAAGACAAAAGTCAATTTAAGTTGAATTTAGATTACGAATTTAGAGGTACTGAAAAAGACACAATTTTATTATGTTTAAGAAGGTGAAATATTATTCACAAATTCTTATTTTATATATGTGGTAAGATGATGAATGATCAAATATTTCAAATCAAATATAGTAATAATAATCACTATCTTAGTTTCTATGAAACTCTCACTGAAATGCTAGAACTACCTGAGCATAATATATTTGAGTCTTCTCAGCAATCCGGAAAAAATTAATTAAAAATTCATTTTGAATATTGATCGGTGAGTGGCTCACTAGGTAAAAATTTTTGATCCAAGTGGATACATCATGGTAATTAATCAGTTTAGATTGCCTGACGCTATGGTCACCTTTAAACAATTTAAAAGTTATCGAGTTAAACCATTTTCTCATAAAACCACAAGTGGTTTTCTATAATATATATTAAAATTCATTACTAATAAACATGTTTATTTAAAAAAATGTTTTTAACATTGACAGTTGAGATTAAAAATAGGCGATACTTTCCTAAGTGAATGCATTAAAACGGTGAATTTTAATATTGTATGCATTAATTAAATAAATTTTCATTTTCTAACGTCTTGAAGAAAAAAGTAGAAAAAAGGCCAAGGTATATGAATTTGTTGATTTTTTAATTGGTTCTGTAATCTAATTAATCTTAATTGATGCGGTAAATTCGGAACCCTAAATAATATATGACTGCGTTACTTATTGGGTTTTGCACATCAAACTTACTAAACCATAACATGAAATTAACTCTTAAAAGATCTAATAAAATGACAAGAGTTTTGGAATTTTAAGTATAAAATATAATGCTTGAGTCGTTATTTTCCTAAGATAAATGCAATGAATTTAATGAAAGTTAAACAGTTGATCAGGAATTTTAATTATTATGAAACCCATTTTGAATAAATGATAGAGCCTTAGATTCTGCCTTGCTTATAATGATAAATTGAAAAAGTACAAATCAATAAAAGCACGGTCATGATTTTTTTTAAAATAGAAGGACGTTAAAGTGAACGGTCAAAATCACGGAAAAACATTCTTCTTTCGAATTAATGGCGTGCCAATCTTTGTTCGAGGTAGCAACTGGATTCCTTCAACCCCCTTTCCATCACAGAAGAGCCATCAAGGAGACTCGCGTACAGTCCGAGATTCAGAATTGCTTTATTCAGCTGCTCGAGGCGGAATTCAAATGCTCCGCATTTGGGGTGGTGGTCGATATGAAGATCGAAGGTTCTATGATCTCGCAAGTCAAATTGGGATCATGATTTGGCAAGATATGATGTTCGCCTGTGCAATGTATAAAAAACCGCCAGAGGGAGAGTAAGTGGAATGTTGTTGGAAATAACTTTAGCTGTGCATGAAGAGGTTTTCCTGATGCTATTTCGTATTCATGTGAGGGATTTATTCGAATTTAAATTAAGACCTGCATAAGGAAAAAACTAACAGAATTTAAAAAAGGCAAGACGAAAGCCCTTAAGAAAATGAATGAATGCATTTATTATGGGTAATAGTGAGACATTTTGAAAATGCTGTTTGATAGGGTTTTAATAATAAGACATCCGTAAGAAAATATGTGGGACATTCGATAAGGAAGGCAGATCGAACGATGCATTACGCCACAATCATTATTAACGTCCATGACAGTAGAAATAAATGTGTAGGAATATGTTGATGCGAATGTCAAGTTAAAAGAAATTTAACTGAAATAATTCATTTAAGTTTATTTATATATATTTATTTTCAAACTATTTATTCTCTGATTCAGGGTCAACGTTTTCATGAATTGGGTGTTTAATAGAGCATTTTAGGTGTTATTTCGTATTCACCAGTTAATCAACAATAACAAATTAAAAACAGTTCATCCCTTCAAAGGTACATAGATCCATTTACTATAATGTACTATATGCTACTAAATTGAACATAATATTGCTATCGAATATCAAATTATTTGAAATTTACTTAACGCAAAGTCCATCAGTTACTGCATGCTTAATTCTGAGGAAGCAAGTAAGGTAATCTCAGATACTGCCGAGATTTCAGCAATAGATTTTAAATTGAATTCCTTATTTCTGCTCTTTTCTATTTTTTGCTTTTCTACAGCGGTTGGATGCCTTCTTTATTTGAGAACGCTGGCGGTTAAATTAGTTTTGTGGCCGCAAGGCGGTGGGTCTATAACCATTACTTTGGGTGAGGGTGAGGTTGGGGGGGGGGGAAGGAGGAAAAGTGGAAGAATGGGGCAAGGAGTACTGTGGTAGGGGGAAACGAATAAGGAAATTGCAACTCCGTTACTGTAAATGAAAGCAATTGGTCAGTAAAAAACCTCTGGATTGGTCAAACGCCTTGCGGGAGTAATTTTCTCAATGATCCTATATCTATTAAAGCAATTTAGATAATAATGATGATTAAGGTGTTCTCAAACAATTCTTTAGGCCATTCGAAAACAAATTATAAGAAGTGATTTATTCTAAATAGCATATAGTTGTTTACACAGTAATAAAGGAAGATTTATCAGTAGGTTGATGCAATTACAGATGTAAGACGTTCGATTATTTACTTTAATAAATAACATTAGCTATTAAAATATTTATTCGTTTTTGAATTAATTTATAAGCTATTGAAAGTCAACAAAAATACTAATAAGCTTAATAGAACAATAGAATTGACCAGTTTAATAAAATTTCAATAAAACGCCAATTTAACAAAACTGAATTTACGATTAAAGTAAGAAAAATCAAGCTTTTAGTTTCAAAAAAATGAATTGTTATCTAGGATAAAATTGATGAGCTGCTTTTTTTAAATATTTAAATTCAAGAAAATATGCTGTCTATTGAAAATTAGTCAGATGAATTATTCATTTACCTAAATTTATCATTAACATTTATTACAATATTGAAAAAAATTAAATGAAAACTTTAATGATACTTTAGTGGCAATTTTGTTGTGTATTGATCGAAAATGAGTGTCATTAAAAATTAAAAATCGACCACTAACCACACCCATCCCGCAGAGGGAGTTGGTCGGAAATGATTTTAAGGTGAGCGCGTATAGCAGAAGATGAGGAAGTTTAAACAATAGATTTATTTTTTCTATTTTTAGAGTTTATTTTCTGAGGCCTCGCCTACTAATTTATTTAAAAGCGAAAAATCTGGCACCTCTTTTTGTCAAAGCATATTTTGTACCTTTTCTCGTTTTCCTATCTCTATTTTGTTTTAGTGTTCAGCTGAGTGAGAAAGTAGTCCTGTAGGGTAGGACTTTTCTGCCAAAAGATTTCTTAACTTACGAACGTTTTCTTTACGCTTTGCAAGTCAAAAAAAATAGTATAACTTTAGAACAAACGATGTTCTTCCCAAATGATATAATAAAATTTTTAATTTTATTCAGAGCAGCTGGCAAAAGTATAGGTAGAATTTTTTATGAAGAATGCATTAAGTTATCCTTATTTAATCAAGTTAATTCATATCTAATCATGACTTGTAGTGATTGGCGAACAACAAAAGAAAATTCAAAGTCGAATACATGGCACCTTTGTTTGAATTTGGGTTATTAATTAATAAATTTGCATTGACCTATGCCTTATTATTTAATAAGAGATACTAAATACCATAAAGGAGAACTCCACTAAGCGATGCTATCATATTTACAGTGTGGAATAAATAATGAGAACGGTTTGACACTTCAGCCAAATTATTGACACTGTCATTAACACGGGGAAAAAGCCTTATAAGTTTTACTCGTGAAGAATATCAAGTAATTGAAATGATTCGAATAGAATTTGAAATGGTGTAAGGGGTTGATTATATGAAGATAACGAAAAGGAATGTTCCCTGTTTCATTATTTACAATTCCGGATCACCAATTTGTGCCTATTTTCAAATTTTGAAGAGCTCAAACATTGGCGTTCTGAGATTTGACCTCCTTTATTTGCCTTCCAGATTCACAATTGAGGTTATAGAATATGACCAGTTGGTTCAAATAATTGATTAGTTATGATACTTTGAATTATCAACGAGACTGACAATCATGTTTGACACAGCGCAATTCATCCAGACAGTTATTCATCCATGGCTATTGAATGGGAATGAATATTTCCTGGAACCCTCTATGTAACCTACAGGAGGAAATGGAGAAGACCCACCTGATTCGGTGACCAGCCCTAAAGACAACGACGGAAAGCCAGAGATACTGGGAAGCAAGATGACAGCTAATAAACTGCTATATATGTACCCCCCACCCTTGGGGGAAGCTGAAGTCAAAGTTTAAGGGCTAATGATAAATATCATAAAGCTTGCCATTTGAAATAAATAAATATTTAAAATTCAAAATAAGCTAAAAAACGAATCCGTAAAGTAGGCCTATTAAGTATGTGTTGTTAATGCCTTAAATTTGAAATTCCACCAAAATTAGGGG
>UZAE01014578.1:0-13394 GCA_900617975.1 Rodentolepis nana | reverse complement strand
CACTTAGAGCCTGTTAACTTGATTATCAGACAAACCAAATCTTGCATCATCTTTAAGTTCATGGAAAGGCCTATTTACCTTTAGCCATATTCTACCACAAGCGATCGACACCGGCGTGTGATAACTACAAGTAGCCTGAGGAAATCGGTCCTTCTAAACCTGTTTCTTGCATGAATGGAACGGTGTCAAAAGCGGTTGCACGAAGTCCTAACAAGGCACACTGCCTCGTTATCAGGATTTCATGCGCTCCTTTTGGTATCCCTCCTACCGGGTCCATCTCAAATTTCGCATTAAAATAGCCTTAAAATTAATTCTGGCATCTACATCCTCCACCAAACATTTGTCATTCGGGGTGTGTGATAGACTTACCTCCAAGTGGTGCACCCTGAGCAACGTATACTCATATAGTAAAAAAGTCTATTAACCGGCATTTGACTTCTGACTTCAAACTACCATCAGGCCACTGTATGCCATGTTCGACTACTTCCACAGCACTCACTTCACCTTTTTTCCACCTTATCTATCTTCGTCTTTGAAACACTCTTCTGTCCCCCCCCCCGCCTTCTCGACTCTTTTTCACCTTGATGGTCCTCCCCTCTGTGAAGCCTGAAGTCAACTAAAAGGCTAATTATGACCATCAAATCGCCTGCCATTTGATATAATAATAATAATTAAACATTTGTCATTCTAGGAAAGCAAAAAATTATGACTCTAGACAGGTCACTATGGCCTTTTCTCACTGATCTGAGTTTTTTGTTGTTATTGCTTTACAGTCAGTAATCTGATTGAACAAGCCGTTTGAAATGTGACACTTGTCAAGGAGACATGGAAAGAATTCCTGGTTCATAAGAGTTTAGGCACCGAATGACGCCTCATGGTGAAGTCGAAATCTGAGTGTGCTGTTGTAAACACCGCCAGCCTCGGAAACCGACCATATCATCCGTAAGGAAAAATAGATTCAATGGAGACTCATCTTACCTCGAATACGATTCGGAGATGGTCCGACAGCCAAAAACATGGGGAATGATATTTACCCAAGAAGAAGTAGGTGGAATATTTACTGTTAAACAATCTTAACTTTTACTTGGTTCTTAATATTGATCGAACGGATAATTCGTCGCTCTCTTGCCTAATTTTGAAGTAAAACCGAATTTCAATGCATTTAATCGATCGAGGTCTAATGGATAATTGGCTTGATCGACAGGTAAGTAAGTTGGAACCCCAGATTATACCTGTTTCTCTCGCTTTATCACGAAACAAGAGAATAATGGCTCACTTAAAGGAATGCCAGATTGCTTGTTTCTAGCCACTTTTATTTATTTATTATTTATTTTAGATTGAATTATAATTGCAATAAATTTCAGCCAACAAACAAACTACAAAAATACCTGGAACACTTTGCGCATTGGCTATTCTAGTCCAGTACTGAAGGCGAATTTATTTCAAACGAATTTTCCAATTTTGCGACAAATGTTGGGAAAAGGAAATGCAGGAAGAAATTATGATGTAGAAAGTGAAAGATTAAATTAAATTAGTCTCAAAGTAATTTTTACATATGAGTCACTTTTTAAAATCACATTTTGCCATATATACTGGCCAAGTCCCTTAGACAACTTAAAGCGGAGAGTTACATTATCTTTGTACTTGCAATGCATTTTTGGAATCAAATATGTGATCAAGTCACCACTGCAAAAGTGAAAATAAATTACTGACGAATATTGATTTTTTAAGAAAAAAAAACTGAAATTGATTTTTCTATACTAACAATTCACAGTCTAGTACTTTTAATGAAGCTCAATTATTTTGACTTATAAAAATAAGTGAACGGTTCGTTTCTAAACGATTAAAATTAACCTTAATTAAGATTGAAAAAACATATTTTCCTGGAAATAATTATTCGAATTGATTTTCACTATCCTCAATCGTTCCAATTTTTTGCTCCGTATTCTGGGCTATCTATCAAGAAAAGCGGCGCGTTGCAGATGCACCCCTCAGACTCCAATTCGTCTCCTTTTACTGCGATCGGGCGAAGATTGATCAGATGTGTCATTTGGTACAAAAAAAGGAGAAACAGTGCGTTGCACCCATTCATAAGAAGAAGAGTTCGGTGGTTTTTTATATGCGCCTTTTCGATGGAGGCACCTCTTCTTCGCCTTCAGATTCATTTCAATTTTCTTGTTGATGTGAAAAGTAGGTGCCCCAATTTTTTGTTTCGCAATTTTAATACGAAATTTTTATGAACTTCAACTCGCTAGAGTTAGATTTTGGCAAAATAAAGTCGGACTTTATTTTAAACTAAACAACAATTTAGTATTTAAAAAACTTTGCACGACGGATTAAGCACAGTAAACAAGGAATGAATGCCCGCTCGTTCATAATTTTTTGTTAAATTTGAGTCATGATTGGATAAACGATGCCTTTCAAAGCAAGCTAATCTGAAAAGCACAATTTCTTGAACATTATAGCATATTATTTTCATTGATTGAGGCATTAAATTATGCACAATTTTTATTTGTAAAATTCCAGACTCTCTTTTTTTATGACAATTAAAAATTTCAGCTTTGTTCAAGTTAAACATCTTGATTTTAATTATGTTTAATTACAATTTTCGGAAAAATTATATATAACTAACAATTATTTTAGAGTACTTAAAAGTTTTCGCGGATAGGCTTAATGGAATAAGATTGTCCAATTGAGTTAAAATGGATTCCACTGGCACTCGAAATGCCATTGTCATTCTTAGTTTGACTTTCTGATAACTGATGATCCCTATTCTACCAGGGAAAACTTGTGTGTGTAAACACATTAGAAAAGAGAAGAGCCGGCTCCACGAATCTCTTTGAGAAATTTGGTAGTCAACCTTTACAGGGGATGAATTCGACCTTGAAGTGTTATAAATAGTCTTTTCACTTCCGAAATAACTAAGAGAACGACTCATATAAATTCATGGCCACAGTAACTCAAGCGAGGCTTCATGAAAGCCCTTCTTTTGTTAGCAATGCAATTGATATAAGTAATTAAACCATCGACTTCTTCCCATGAAAGCTTGAATCCCTCTTAAAGAAATTCCACCCAGAAAAAATGGTGACGTGGGTAGATCACAATTGTATGCAAATGCACGCGGAATGTAAAGCGAATCTTTGGCATAACGGATCCTCGGAAACAATTATCAAAAGTGACTTTCAATACCAATTTCTGGCTGCTTGAAATCTTATTCGATTTAAGGATGATCTAGAAGTCACATATCAGGACGTTTTCATAAACTTTGACGTTGGTTACAGCACTCAGCTCTTTAAAAACGCGTTTGAATGGAAATAGCATGTTTTTTTAATAAATTCTCAATGACCAGAAGTTCTCCGAATACGCGTTTTCCCTACTCGACTTCTCATCCTCAAATCTGGTCACTAAACATTTACCAACCGAGGAACGTAGAACTTGACATTAATGCATTTTTATCTATGATTAAACATTCTAACGAGATTTTTATAAATGTAAGGTGCCTTCAATATGTATTATCATTGCTAATAAATATTAATCATGAATTCCATCCTAATTGACAAATTATGCACACTAAAAAATAAATAAATAAATAAATAAATAAATATATATATATATATATATATATTCTTGAAGTGAATACTGGAGTTATATTGCATGATGGGTTTTGCAAGTGAATATCATTTTCCGCTGAAGGGTGGCCTTTTTCTTGTCAAAGATGAGCCAGTAGGGGCATTAGGACTGGAGGGAGGCGTTTGCGTGTCAGACAGAAGGGGCTGATATTAAGGCTCTTGTGTGTCAGGCGTTTCTCCTGTCCACCCCCCACCCCCCACCCCCTCCCTCCACCTCCCATGCAAGGGAGGAAGCAATTAATTGTCGGCCAAAATTTGCTCTGTTGGTTGTTTGCACACTACATTCTGGCCATTTGGCGGGTCGGTGATTCAGCTTGTGGGCTTTTCGTTCAACTCTTTCAATCCCACTACTTTCTCTTTCCCTTCTAACACAGCCCAGCAGAAAGACACAATTGCGAAAGCAGGGTATCATATGCTTCACAAGTATTGATTTGACTGAAATTTTGATTTCGCTAAACTGATAGATTAAATAGTTGTTCATTTCTTCGGATCAACTACATCTCGTGTATTAAATGGTAAATTAATCGATATAATTAATCGAGCAAAACAATAACAAATACATAACTTTGTAATTGAATCACCTATAACCGGTTATTTCTCGTTTGAGAAAGAGCTTAGAAGAAGGACTGAAGAATCATTATCATGTTTCTGTGATATCCAAACAAATTGAGCCACTATTTTAAAATATGCAACAACGATTCTTACAGGGTCTAAAAGAACTTAATAATTGAACTTTTCAAATCTCTGACAAATTTTAATGCCTGTGAAAGTTAATAAAACTCAAGTTAGAAAATTAAAGAAAAAGATGTGAATTAAATGTCCATAGTGTTTTGATTATCAGTCCGTTTTACTTGAGCCTGTGAGAAAGTTATGAGAATTTTAACCTATTCGCAACATGTGTGAAATTGAACAAATTTTAAGCTTTTACTGAATTTTATTAAGTACTATCTTCAAAATATTTAGAGCAATGTTACAATTATTTGCCACAAAAAAATTTGCATACAGGCGCCGGAAATGCATTTTATTTCTCTAGAGATGAAACAATATATATAAATCATTCTTTTTAATGCAAATTTTGCAAAAAAAAGAAAATTTACGATGTGAGCAAATTAATTCAGTTGGAAGTTGACGGGAAAGACATAAATCCCAGTAATTAGTCAAAGGAAATCGCTCCACTTTTGAAAATTTTACTTATTTTGCAAGTGGAACGTTCAGCAAGTATTGGAAGGACTTGACCAGCATTCTCCAACAAGCGGAGAGAAATTGATTTAACTATAATTTTGCAAAAAAATGCGGGCAAATGTGGGACTTAAAAAGTGACAAGGTGAGGTAAATTCTGCCAAATTTTCATTCTGTAAATTTTTATCTCCTTGGAGTTTAGTGAAGCTTGAAATAATGCACACACTCAGTTTTTTGTATTAGTCAAGCACTTTGAAAAAAAAATATATTTGTGAATGAGTTTCCCAACACTTTAACTGTTTTTTTAACAATTATCTTTTTTTAATATTTAATATATATGCGCTTAAATCTTAACCGCTCTATAGTACCAGTTTTCAACCCCGTTTTGGAAGGAATAATCAAAATAATTCTTTTAGTAGTCAGTCTTACCTACTGTGGTTGGGCATTTCATTCACTGGATAACTTGCGACTTTGAAAGGGAAGTTAGCGCACAGAATTACATTTTTATGAGTTTGGATTTTCAAAAAAAGCTTGTTTCATTTTAATTCTATCAACAATTTAATTACCCGTTCACTGTATTCTGATCTTGTCATGCAGTTGTCGACTGAACGTGAGGGAATGATGACTGTTCCGCTTTGACGTCGTTTTTTCTCGAAGTAAGGCAGCTCTTGACTTCTTTGAAGGGTGCCACTATCTGACGTCCTTCCAGCCTGAAATTTGGTCTAGAAATTTCAGTTAAGGAACATTTTTGTTAAATTCATTTGAATAATAGAAATAGAACTTTTCTCTACCTTCTCACATTCGTCAATACTAAATATTTTTCATACTTAGAATATATCATCTTAAATATAGTGCCTTTTTACGGATTCTCAAGAAACTTTCGCTATTTAGATCGATCAATATTCTCTGTAATTTTTGAAACATCGAGAAAGTTAAAATCATGGCCATCCGAATCTACAAGAAATATTCGAATGCTTTTAATAGACTGGTTCATATTCAGCAATGTTGAAAGATTTAAGATATCTTTTACTCATCCACAAAGCGACGTTCATTCTACGAGGTATCAGAGGTGGGAAATACTTTGGTAGCCAATTTGTCTTAGTGCTATTAACGGCATGAAGGAGACGAAACTGCTGAAAACTAAATGACTTAAAATTCGCATTTTATATGAATTGATGTACAAATTAAATGCGAATACCGCAACCAATCGCAACATACGAGATAAAAGTCGAGCGCAGACAACCCCTTTCAACTCATAAAATAAGTTGACAGAATGGAGGCTATTACCAAGTAGTTACGCCCTAGCGTCTAAATACCCCTCACCTGGTGACACATCTAAAGTACATTTAAAGGCAATTTTTAAAATGTTAATGACAGGCCGAAATTAGCACTATTCGGGACCGCGTCTCCCAAAAGGAGTTTATTCATGTGGTTGAACATTGAGAATCCATATATCAAAGCCTTTTATCTGGTCAGATGGCTCCACAAACCACCAAGTTTCAATTAGTCGTCAACGCGAACTGTTAAATAGGACAAAAAATACGAGATATTATAAAATAATTGAAATTAGATTTAAAATGTCGGAAAATTGTCTAAATAAAACTTGGAGCTTTAGAGAAGTAAAGCGTTGTATCAGGTTTTACTTTAAAGTGGCTGGGGTGCGTGATAGACTTACCTCCACGTGGTGCACCCTGGGCAACGTACACTCATACGGCAAAAANCTTCCACAGTACTCACCTCACATTTTTTCTACCTTTGTGTCTGTCTCTTTTACGTCGTTGAAACACTCTTCTGTTCCCCCCCCCCCTCTCGACTTATTCCAATTTTTTGTTCTTTCCCCTCTGTGAAGCCTGAAGTCAGCTAAAGGGCTAATGATAACCATCAAAACGCCTGCCATTTTGCATAAATAAATACCCTAAAATGGCTCTCGTATTTTTAGGTGGAATTCGTGTTTTACGATTATTTGGGAACACTGACATTTCTGCACAAAAAAGGCGCATAAAATAACTTGATAATGATAATAATGACAGATGCAAAGAAACTGACATTAGTCTTCATTCACACAAACCTCAGTCAGGCATTATTGCCTACAATACGTGGCCACTTCAACAGAACCTAGCCTTATTGACGGCGTATTCTACAGCTATGCATAATTTAATCTCCCCTTATTTCTAGAAACTCACAATTTTGTCATAATACGAGGGAATTGAATAATGACAGCTGTCCGACATGGAGGAATTCTCGTAGCTCATATCCATCTTTAAACGATTATCCTGGTATTCCTTGAGGAGTCGTTGTTTGATGGTCTCCGCGTCGCTGGCGAATGGGTTCTGCTCCACCCCGTTGACGTGCATTCTCTGCATGACGCCTTCATTTGACCTGTTTAAAAAGTTGGCTCCCCGTCGAGGGAATGTCGCCGTATTTTGGGGCATCTTCTTGGACTGCAGTTTCGCCATATCCGAAAGTTGTGTGTACTTCAAAATCGATATATGTATATATATATATATATGATGCTTTTAAAAGCTAAATTTTGTCATGAAACTAATGATTGGTTCTTTCTCACAATATTTTATATTATATTATTGGGGTGCGCAATAGGCTTACCTCCACGTGGTGCACCCTGGGCAACGTATACTTATACGGCAAAAGGGCTATTGATCGGCAGTTGAATTCTGACTTCAAACTACTATGGTCCGACTATTTGTCATATTCGACCCCTTTCACAGTACTCATCTTACCTATTTTATGCCTTTGTGTCTGTCTGTCTGTCTCTTTTACATCTATGAATCACTCTTCTGTTCCCCCTCTCGACTTTTTGCCACTTTGATGTTCCTTCTCCTCTCTGTGAAGCCCTGAAGTCAGCTCCAGGGCTAATGATAACTACCAAAACGTCTGCCATTTGATATAAATATATGATATTATTATATTAAATTGAAATGGTATCAGTTAAGTTCCTTTGTAAATAACTCAAATTCTGAGAAAAATGCTATAGCTTCAAAAAGAACGAAGATTTGCAAGTTTCAGCAAGTTTAAACATATCTCTAAAGCTTCCATGATAGCACACAACTACCGATCATTCTATTCAAGGTCAGGATCAGGGTAGCCTGCATCTCAAAATAGCTAGTGATTTCGACCCTTCAAATGTAAACTTTTGAGAGTTTGTGGTGCACTGTGGGCAATCATTTATGATAGAAGTAAAATCTTGAAAAGAGGTTGAAATGCAACTTGACGACAACTCAGAAGATGGGGAACCCGACGTAGCAAGACATCAAGAAATCTTTTAGAGAAGCCAGTGGAAAAAGGTTTGAGGAAATTGAGGTCATTGGTGCTATTCTTTGGGATTCAAAAGGACTGACACGTATTGACAAACCTTCTAGAAAAACAGAAAATGATCTCCTCAAAATTATTATGAAGGCGTTTCCAAGAAGTCGAAGTAGATATCCCTCGTCGAAAACATAGTCAAACTTTGTTTTATCATGCGCACAATATTCAAGAGTTGTCAGATCACAGTTGTGCGCATTTTGGGGAGAAACACCTCCACACCCTCCCCCTTGTGTTCTAGACCTATTTACCTCAGACCTCTTTGTGTCCACAACTGAAAGAATACCATAAAGATACTCGATTTAAGTTTTTAGATGATGCGAAAAAAGATTTAATTTTATGCTACCGGGGACAGTTCTCAAAATTCCTTCGTGAGGGAATTCGCAAGTGGAAAGAGAGTTTACAAAAATGCATAGACAACAATGAAATTTTTCTGAGAATTTTTTTTGACTCACTTACGTGAAAGATTAAAATTTCATATTTAAAAAAAATTAAGTTCGCATTTTTTACACGAAAGAATTCACAATTTATTCTTTGAGTAAATAATATACTGCCTTAAAATATACACAGAAGACGCTCCTGAATGACTTCGGAAAGTTTGATAATGGATAGGGTGGGGGTGTGCGATAGACTTACCTCCACGTGGTGCACCCTGGGCAACGTATAATCATACGGCAAAAGAGTCTATTAACTGGCAGTTGACTTCAGACTTTAAACTACCATCACCCCACTGTATATCATATTTGACTACTTCCATAGTACTCACCTTATCCTACTCTCTGCCACTTTTACGTCTGTGGATCATTATTCTGCCACCCTTCCTCACTTTTTATCACTTTGATGTTCCTCCTCCTCCTCCTCCCCGTAAGGCCCGAAGTCAGCTAAAGGGCTAATGCTAAATATCAAAACGCCTGCCATTTGATATAAATAATTAAATAATGGAAGGCAACTGTTCAGTCTTTTCAAATAGCCCAATTTTGAGCCAAATTCACCCACTTCATTACAGCCATGTACAACTCGCCTTAATGCCAACTTAAAAATAAACTGCACGAGAGTTTGTGTGCCACTTGGGCCTATTTTTGTTTAAGTCAGGTGACATGTCATCCACAAACTCACCATATTGTCCGCTGCTCTAGAAAGCGGGGGTGAAGAATTCAGAGCATTGGGCCGAGAGGTTCTGAAACAAATAAAAAAATATTATAATGAATGTAGTTATTTTCATTGGTTAACACACGGCTGTCAGCATGATAACTTCAGTGCATGTGGCATTAATTCAGTTTAATTGGAGTATCAAGTGCTAATATCTGATAGTTAAAGAAGGAAGTGTGAGGCGCTAATGTTAGAATGCGTAATCACAGAACCTACAGCTGAATTCACAGTACTTGCGTGCCTCGATCCTATTCTCCCTATTTCGCTTGAGGCGAAGACATCACGGCAATATTTCTACCTCAAAGTACTGGGCCCTAGCACAGCTGAGATTAACTTATTTTCAACTGATTACGCGTTTAATTAAAAGATCAGACCAGACCTTTGCCTCAGAGTTCCATTGAAGTAGCCGTTTGTCTGCAATTGCTGCGGCTGTTGCTGGCCAGTTGGAGTGAGTGCAGCGCTGAAAGCTTCTTCCTGCTGATGGAGACTCATGGTGGTGGGAGAGAAGGCAAAGACAGTGGGAGATTCATCAAATCCCACCTGTGGACGGAAATTTTGATTGAGGTAGCTGTGCTCCGAGGAACTTCGTGAATGCCAACTGCCTTCCATACTTGAGGAACCTCGGTTGCCACATCGAACCTACATCACAAAAATAAAGGCCAAATTGCCCCACTTACAAATATAGTGCTGAATGCATTGGCATTACCACAGTATAGAGCGAAAAAAGATTTATTTATATATTTCCTTATATCACAAACCCCTTTTAAGCCCTCAACAGTAGAATACTCTTTCCTTTTTGATACCTATCCAATTCCACAGTTTTCATTAGAGTTTTAGATCATGTAAGAACTTTGGATACTACATCTGAGAATATTAGTCATATATATATATGCCTAAGATTTTGAGCATCAATATTAATTTCCATTTCAAATACCTGTTCGCATCTGGAAGGATGGAACTGATAAGTTAGGCAAATGAAGAGAATTCACAACTTTCCAAAGTACCAATAAACTTTCAGAGTTGATAATTAAATGTCCAATAAAAAATAATCATTTGTTACTGTACCTCCTGTTCCTTTGCAATAGCTCATTCGATTAAATAGGAAAATTTCATATATTCCGAGAGCTCTATGGCACTAGCGTTACATAGCGCCAGCACCTTCTGAATAGCCATATTTATCTATAGGATTTTTTTACCAATACGGCAGACGGGGTGACCAAATTCTGCTTTCTGTCAATGTGCGCCCCTTGAGACCAAAGTGATTAGTTCTATTAGGGATAAAGTCACCTAAAAATAGTCCTATTAGTGCAATCTTAGTGTTTACATGCACTGCAAGGCGGTTTGTAGCTTCAATAACTGTGTTACTGCTGAGGAAGCAATAATCAAAGGTGCAATAGGCTCCCCCGTGTCAACTTGCAGGCGTTACATATTCCTCTCTCCCCCAATCTCCTGACAACCTTGCAACTGATCTTTTGACAGCGGGCTTGTTCAGTGGCAAATAATTTAAAAAGGCGTAATTCGCCTGGTTCATTCGGACTGCTGGGATGTGGTGGAAAACAATGCAAATATTAATCTTACAGGCGCTGGCTTTCTGATTAATGGAACACCCACGCTCACACCTGGATGCACAAGACAACCTGTGGGGTGCCGTAAACATAATTATTGATTAACCAGGTAGTCAATCATTTGTCGCCGCCCGATTCGATCTGGTAAATTAATTTTTGTGACTTCGTTTGAGATATTGACCCTTCATCCAATCGCAATCGAAGGGGATTTACATTTCCTTGTAAATACCACCTCACCATTAGAAATATTTTTCTCCTTATTGAGCCTCAGAATTTGCTCGATATGAACATTACATCTGTAATGAGTTTCAAAACCTTTGGGCAAGTGATGGTATTATAAGTGCTCCTGAAGCGATGACTACTTCCATATTACCTTGATGTTGTGTAATACCCAGGTATCTCAAGCTTTGGTAATCAGGAAGAATTATTTCGCCTAGTAAAGCCTTTTAAATGCTATGGAGCATCGAAATACGGTCTACTGATATATATTTAAGTAATAGATAACTCCACTTGATAAGGCAGTTTCTTTATAAAAAAACACAGTGCTTACCTGTTTGATGGAAGAGCGTGGAAAATATCGGTCAGATCTGGCTACAGGTGAGGTGGGCTTGGCAGTAGAATAGGAAGATTCGTGATTGATGACTCTCGAATGTGGTCCTAGATTCACTCGAGACGGGCTGGTAGAGCCTACTTGAAAGGTTTGTGAAGTATACTGATTCGCTGCATAGCGGTCTGTTTCCCCTCCACCGCCTCCAAATGTGGAAATACCTCCTCTCGAATACCCATGCATTTTCTAATCAAAGATTTGAACGAAGCATTCACTTACAAGCAACAATTAGTAAGCCTCTTTACATATGAAATGATATATAATGAAACCACCTTAAACATTTCCCGCATTTAATTATTAAGGTTTCTCATAGTGCTCCAATTTGTTAAATAGTGGCAAATGAAGTTATTACCAAATCTACTTGGATAAAAGATTATATTTCATGTCCATTTTAAATTAACCTAAATAAACTAACAAACCAAGCCTTCCTTCAGTAATTTAAAAGAAAATACCATCAATTCCAATTGGAGGGAAGAGGAAAGGACAAAGTAGCAGCGAATTTGAAAATACCACAAAGATGTAGTGATTGAGTATACTATCAAGACACAATTAGTGGAAAGAAGTTGACCTTAAAACTATTTAAAATTGACCTTTTTAATTATCTATTCCAACATTTACTTGTTATGTGGCTTCTGTTGACATTTTGTTAACCAAAACGAATCATCTCTCAGAACCTTCGGACGTTCCAACCATGAAACAGGCTCGTGCTGTTGACTGATATGTCCATTCGCTTACTAAGAAAATCTCAATTAATGTCAAAGTAGAATATTAGAAAAACAATAACTAGAATTGGTATTTTATTTGATTTAAAATATATTGCCAAGTATTGCGAAAAATTCCGTTGAAGATGAACAGTGTTTTTTCGGAATTTTCAACTTTTTGTTATTTTGGATATCGGACTCCATGCTCGCTTTTCTTTTGCCATTAATAGAAATATCATTTTTTCTACTTACCTTCTATAAAATAATCCTATATCAGTGTATTAATGAATAATAAATTAGGATGCCCTATTCAGGTTAATCGTTTGACCCACTGTTAATAGCAAACTTTTCAGACTTACCTCCCCGTGGTGCATCCTGGGCAACGTATACCCCTCATACGGCAAAAAAAGTTTATAAAATGGCAGTTGACTTCTCACTTCAAATTACCATCACCCCATTGACGCAGTTGACTTCTCACTTCAAATTACCATCACCCCACTGTATGTCGTATTCCAGAACTTCCACAGTACTAACCTTAACCTTTTCTCTGCCTTTGTGTCTGTCTCTTTTACATCTTTGAAACACTTTTCTGTCCCCACCCTTTTGGTATTTTTTCACTTCGATTTTCCTTCCCATCTGTGAAGCCTGAAGTCAACTAAAAGGCTAATGATAACCATCAAAACGCCTGCCATTTGATATAAATAAATAAATTGTTCCTCAAAGGTGCGGCCGTCCTATTTGCCGCGTGGGGAACAAGTGCGGTGTGAGTGCTTAGAGGGCTACCAATGAGTGGCCGCTGCATTGCCCAACAAACCCTCAATTGTCATCTAATGAGTAAGTTCTGTGTTACCGACATCCATCCCAAATTAAAGTCTTCCACGCCATACTTCTGCTTAGTCCATTTCGTTGAGATAGCTTACCTAACTTCATAAAAATTGTTGGGGATAAGTTGGGTCATATTCGCTACAAGGACAAAACTAATTTCTAAGGTGACTAAAGTAGCCTTTTGAATTAGGCATTAAAACTGAAACAAACGCTTGACGCACACTATTTATTGCACTGAGATAGAACAAAATCAAATCAGATAAGTGATTATATAAAAAAGGCAAAAAGTCAATCAGATTTTTTTCATATAGATTTAGGTACGTTATTTTAATTTATTTTGCATTGCTTTTTAATAAAATGTATCTTTATGGTATCAACCAGTCAGGTGTTCTAGCAACTTAAGACCGGGAGTATAAGT
>UZAE01014577.1:0-13397 GCA_900617975.1 Rodentolepis nana | reverse complement strand
TGGTTAAACTTATGGAAAGAATGGTTAACAGGAGGCTGACTTAGCTAATTGAGACCAACAATATTCTTAGTTGTGAACAAGCAGGTTTTAGGCCACAAAGCTCAAAGAACCAACAAGTAGCCACTTTCTCCTAACACACCAAAGATGCCCTTGATGCAAGAAATACCCTTACGGCTGTTTTCGTCGATTTCAAATCAGCATATGAAAGAGAAGCTAATTCTAAAATTGGCAAGGATTGGTATTAAGCATAAAATGCTAAACTGGATAAAAGCATTCATTGGACAAAGATCGTGTGAAGTCAGATATCGAAATGCTCTATCAAAATCCTATCTTTTACAAACAGGCCTTCCACAGGGAGCTGTCAAAAGCTGCGCTCTTTTCAATGTCTTCATCAATGACATAGCCGAATTGGTACAGACAGTCACGGGCATCAAGTGCTTACTTTATGCAGATGATCTTGTTCTATGGTATTGCGTCCCTAAGAAAAACGTTCAGGAGAGGAGAGAAAGTGCTCTTAATAGTGCACTTAAATTGGGAGAGGACAGAAAGTGTCCTAAATTGTGCACTTAAACTAAAAACTGGTGCGACAACAATGGAATGGTAAGCAATACCGCGAAAACTGCATTCCAAAGCTTTTCTTTGGCCCGTCACAGCATAAACCCGCTTCTAAGGTACAAGGATACTACCATAGAAAAAACCAATGAGTTCACATATCTCGGAATGACTTTTGACACAAAGCTAACGTGGAAAAGTCCCATTGCTAAATTAGCGTATGGGGCTGTGCACGCCCAACTTTCAACACCACTTACAAGATGTTTATTCAGCCAATGATGTTGTGTTGCTGTGAGCCACTCATTACAGCCAGAGAGGTGACTCCCAAATCACTCGAGAAGGCACACAACCAAGCATTACGACTAATTTCACTCGAGAAGGCACACAACCAAGCATTACGACTTATTACTGGGAGGAATAAAATCAACACCCATTGATGCAATGCTCCAAGTTACAGAAGATAGAATTACACTTGATGCAATGCTCCTGGTTACAGGATAGAAGACACCCATTGATGCAATGCTCCTAGTTACGGAAGATAGAAACACACCCAAATTACGACCAATTACTGGAGGGATAAAATCAACACCCATTGTTACAATGCTCCTAGTTACAGGGAGCACCACAATATGTTCCCTCAGAAAAGGCCTTGATCCTGTATGAGAAGCTACTGCGCATTGGAAGGCCTTGATCTTGTATGAGAAGCTACCTCATCAAAGAAAAGGCCTTGATCCTGTATGAGAAGCTACTACGCATTCCTTCAAGTTCTTCAGCACCTATGAGAATAGACCAAGACATCTTAAGTACCTGTATGAGAAGCTACTGCGCATTCCCATGGATAAGTTCTTCGGCACCTATGAGAATAGACAAAGACATCTTAAAACGCAATCTGGTCTAATACAGAAAGCCATAGAACTGAAGAAAGAATTACAAATCGATGACAAACCAAAAAGCCTCTCTCTCCCCATGAACCCATTAGCAGACACTGATGTAGTGTGCTGCACCCAACTGCTTGACTTCTTCAGGAAATCAAACACTCCTCCAGAGCAAATGCGCTCACTGGCCCTTGAGACAATCAATGTCAACTATCCTGGAGATCAATGGCTCCAAGTCTTCACTGATGGGTCATACATAGAAAACCAAGCAAACATTGGTGCAGGTGTCTTTTCTGAACTCTTCTCTTTCTACGCAGCAGCGGGACACAATAGATCCGCCTTTGAAGGAGAAATAGAGGCCGTTAGGATAGCACTCTACCAATTATGTTGCCTGGATACGAAATTCACCAAAGCGGTAATGCTCACAATTAGCAATAAACTCAATCGGAAACAGAGAGCCACTCAAAAAAGGCCGAGATAAAGGGATGTAGAAAACTCTATCAGCTTCTGAGAGAGAAAAACAAAATAGTGGTCCTACAATGGATTCCTGGTCACTGTGGCATTAAAGGCAATGAGCTTGCTGGCACACTTGCTAAGAAGGGGACAACGATTTTGCCATGCATGGACCTGCCGATGTCTTTCCACGCAATGAAGGCCTTAATCAGAAGAGAATTCAAGACCTCAAGGTGCAACGAACTTAAAGCTCGAACAAAGGAGAATCAGTCGACAGCGGCACTCCCCGACATAGCCGACTGGCCAAGAATCGAAGCCGTTGCTGAATTTAGACTTTGGCCAAGAATCGAAGCCGTTGCTGAGTTTAGACTACGTACCGGACGGATTGCCTGGCAAAACACCTTCAAAGATTGGGAGTATACAAATTTTCTGGCAAAACACCTTCACAGATTTGGAGTATACGCTCAACCCACATGCCCACTATGTAACCTACAGGAGGAAATGGAGAAGACCCACCTGATTGGGTGTCCAGCCCTAAAGGCAACGACGGAAAGCCAGAGATACTGGGAAGCAAGAAGACGGCTAATGAACTGCTATTAATGAACTGCTATAAATGTGCCCCCCACCCTTGGGGGAAGCTGAAGTCAAAGTTTTTGGGCTAATGATAAATATCATAAAGCCTGCCATTTGAAATAATAATAATAATAATAATAATGGTAGGGGGACAAACAAATGTGCTACGAAATATCCACAGGTAAATATACATATAGCGCTTTTAAAAAACAATCCAAAAGATGATGGTAATATCTAATACCAAGTGGATAGTTGATTATTCAATAGAACAGTTCTCTACAGATTTACTACTTACATAGACGTCCACAGTTAGCAATGCCAAGTCAAATACCACAGCAAATGACACTCATCCGAGAATAGCCAGTGATGTGAATGGGCATTCGCGATTAGTATTTCAGACCATTCGGTATACATTTAGGTATCATGAGGCGCATTAGAAATTAGTTTCATTTGCATATGCAGTGTCAAAAGAGTGGATCCCACTATTAATTAACAAATCACCGGCATAGGCGGGGGGGGGTGTTGGAGTGTTAATTTTCTTTGTCTAAGTTTTCGTTTCGCGTCATGCTCTCTGCCCACTTTTCTCTTTCAAATGCTCCAAATTTGGGAGTACACGTTAATTGGAAGAGACGAGTGCGTTTCTCCACTGGTTTATACCCAACCCACCGGGTTATCTGCGTCACGCGCAGAGAGGGAGGGAGGGAGAGGAGACGAGTTTGTTGTCGTTGTTGGTTGTTTAAAAATATGCCCTTATTAATCTAATTAGAGACTGTTTTGGTTTTAAACAGCCTAGAAAAGTCATTAAAAGTTGTGAAGGTTTATCTCTAATATAAAAGAAATAAAATGAATAATTTCCACGTGCCCTAATGAATGTTTTTCAAACCCAATTGCTAAGCAAAAGCACAAATAATAACATTTCTCAACCAATTTTGTCAAGACTGACAAATCAGTGCATGAAATTAGTTAAATAGGCGGATAAGAGAAACGCTATGCGTTAATTTGAACAAGTATTGACCCCACGATGCTTCAAAGAACATTCCAAACCTGAAGTATACGCGAGGAAGCCATCCTTTCGCGTATATTTCTGAGTACGTAGAAATTGCAGGTCTACCTTTAATACTTTGAAGAAACAACTCCTTTTTACATCTCCATGGCAATTCTTTGATATCGGCGCTAATTGAGATTTGAGGAAAAACGTTTCGTTCAGAAACCTTAACTCAGCTCGACGCAAAGGTGGCATTCAAGAATCGATATGCAAAACCCAAATTGGCAGTTTTCTAGCCACTGAGTACTAGACTTCTCTCATACCGAGTTGCCTTGTATTGCCTCGTATACTATTCTTCTAGAGCATATTTCATTGAAACTTTACAAGGCTGTCATCTTTTTTGTTCTTTGTTAGTTGCAGTTCGTTCAACTTAGAAGTGGAAATATTTTCGTATGGCTGTATCGGCCAACTCCGAACATAACCTATAACAAAGAGAACAATCCTGACGCATTCAGCAAAAAAAGTAGTTAAAAGCGTGGAGGAACACAATTACTCACATTTACAATAGATTTGACTGCCTTTATTGGTGTTGACAGCTATAAATTTTCAGATTGTAGAAATAAGGTGGAAAAGCGTGTGAATGCTTCCAGTACCATTGCCAATAATCTGACTAGGTACGGTAAACTATCCTTTTCTCCACAATTTATGGCAATATTCGGTTGGTATGGGTATATTTAAGAGGTGTACAATGGGGCACTGTTTTGGTAAAAATACTAACAGTCGTCTGTTTGGCTATCTTTGCCAGACACCGGAGTGTTTGTCGCTGAAAGTAGTCATACACGAACAAATGTGCGTTTTATGATTGCTACAACAAAATATAAAGGTGAGAAAATTATTGGACTAGTGTGAATAATAACACGAGTGATTTATTTGGCGTGTTTTCGAACAATCATCTCTTAAATTGTGTGGTGCGGGGGAGAGAGGCACAATAACCAAGGTCTGGAGGGTTTAAACTATTGCAACTCGATTAAACTCGATTGAACTTGCAAATGTTAGTTACTTGCCTGGACATTCGGAGAATAAATTTTGCTGTTAATGCCAACTAACTGTTTTGTAAGTAGACATTTTCCTCTGCAATCGAACAAAGTTAGGATCTGAAAATAAATGCAATTCTAAGGCATTGAAAAGTATAACCAACGACCATTTCATTCGCTATCCGTGGAAACTAAGCTCCAATCAAATATTATCGAGAGAGAAACAAGTCAGTCATAAATTATTACCGGTTAAAACCATGAATTCAATTCGTAATAAATGGTACCCTGCCCTACAGAAAACGACAGAGACCCAGAGATAATGGGAAGCCAGAAGTCAACTGATGACCTAAGGGTCTAATGATGAATTTCAAAAGGGTTACCATTTGATATAAATGAATGAATTCGTAATAACTCCTTTATTATATAATGCTAAATATAGATAAATGAGATGCAGTATTTAAACCTTATTTTAGCTACCAGGAAAGTTAAGTTGAATGCTTGGAGTTAGAACTGCAATACGATTTCTAAATTTTGTGGTCATCGGAACTGTAGTCCACCGAATATTGGCTAAATTGCATTACTAAATTAGTTAGTGAGTTTCTTCTCCAAGAAAATCCATCCTTCCGTAAAATAAGGTTCTTAGTTGTCTTTTTTCTTTAATCTCTCTTCTTTTCTTCGAATTAGAAGCGGTTAAGTCGGTATTTACCGACCGTTTCCGACTAAATTTTCTTCCCCTGTCCCCACTAGTCTGGTATCATTGAGAAGAAAAGAAACCCCTGGAGAGAAGCCTTCTGTCCTCGCCCCTCCCCCCCCCCATCCACCCCACCCCACCCCATCCGTTTTATATTATTGTCTTATTTGGCAGCGTACTCTAAAAAAGGAGCTGATGGAAAATGAGAAGAGCTGAGTACACAAGAGAGCCAAAAAATGCGGACCGGAAAGAGACAGTGAGTGCGAGTTGGGGGGAATATTGTCAACCATATTTTTTAGTTAATATCGTAAGTGAAGAAAAAAGTTATTATGACTGCCTATAACAGCGTCAAAAAAATGTCAAAATAAAACGTGAAGGCAGAGGGGAGGTAGAGGGGTGTATTTGAATTTATGTTTCAACTGGCTGTTCTTCGTTTCCACTTACTTGGTGTTATTCATCAGGCCATGTCCCAGTGCTCTCAACTTAAGATTCACTGATTAAACACTTACCTGTCCTACTGAGCTCCCGGTCATGTTGGCCAGAGCTTGTTAAACAAATGAGTTAACTAAATATCTGATTGAATTAAGTTTGAATCTTTCAATATTTACGAACCAGGCAACGATATGACCATAGTGATAGGGGTGGCTTGGCAGCCCTATTTTCTACCATAGCTCATTGAACAAATTCTTCTGCATTGAAATAAAATACAGCTGATATTGGAAGTTGGAGGACGCGCGATAGACTTACCTCCACGTGGCGCACACTGGGCAACGTATACTCATACGGCAAAAAAGTCTATAACTTGGCGGTTGACTTCTGACTTCAAACTTTCATGACCCCACTGGATGTAATATTCCACCACTTCCACAGTTCTCACCTCATGTTACCTTTTTCTCTACGTTTTTGTGTCTGTCTCTTGCATCTGTAAATCACTCTTCTGTTCTCCCTCTCCACATTTGGTGACGTTGATGTTCCTCCCCTCTGTGAAGCCCGAAGTCAACTAAAGGTCTAATGATAACTATCATAAAGCCTGTCATTTGATAAAAATATTGGAATGGAAACAGATACAAATCTTGTCTCTTTATGCCAATTGCAGTTGTCACTCCCCCCACCCCTACCCCCACCCCTCCAGCCACCTTAAAAGCTGAGTTTCGTTCAAGTAAAGCACTTTAAATTGACTTAAGCTCTGGTGATCATTAGAGGAAAGAGACACCAGTCGTAACTTAAACTCTCCATTCGGCAAGGTTGCATTTCATTCAGTTTTACCGATGAAACATTCCTTTCTACTTATATTCCAATGTGATATCAGGTTAGTATTTTTAATCAGACACTTCAATAAATCGAATGATAAATGAAATTTTTTTGATGGTAAAAATTTAACAATTCCCAAACTATTTGCTTCCATTAACTCGCACAAATTCCTATTTTTCCACGTTTGATTTCGCTCTCTTTCCTAATTAATTGCATTACTCCCTAACTAAATCACATTCTAGCTGAGAGGTGGCACTAGAGCACTGAAAACTATTACTGGCCAAAACCACAACTCCAACACTAGCCCAAATACAAGTTGTTCCGAAACCCCCCAAATAAAAGAAGTAAACACACGCACACACACACGTACGTACGTACGTACGTTGACTTCATTTTGTTCATTTTGGCTTCTTGCTTCTCCTTTCCTCTGCGCTTTTTTCACACCTCACTGCGTCTAGCCACACAGCAGTAGCAGTAGCAGCCATGTCGGCAAATGCCGACTTTCACCGACTCCAACTTTTCTCTCCAATGTTTTATATCCCTTCTCTCTTGTCTGATTTTCACTTTAAAATAGCACAAAAAGAGGCTTGGAGGGGTGGGGGGGGGGGGGGGGGGGGGGGGGGGNGGGGGGGGGGGGGGGGGGGGGGTTGGAGAGGTGGGGTATGAGGTAGAGGAGCGAGAGCTATGCCCACAGGTTGCGTCTCTCCATGTTATGCTTCTCCTTCAGCCCACTCCAGTGGTAGACTATGAATGTTTTTTGGTAAAAGTAAAAAACACTACGCTTGAAAGTAATAACACTATATGTATTTGAGAAGTCACGAAGAGTTGGCAGATTTGCTGTTGATTTTGGAAAGGAGAATTATTTAAGCGATGATGATAGCCAAACCAACATGTGCCTGCAATTTTTATGTAAGTGCAAAATGTCACCTATCTCTCCGAGTCCACTTAACGAGAGACATATAAGAGGAAAAGCCTACTGCTGTTCTTATTACCCCTATCAATAAGAGCAAATTTGGTTTTTACTTGGGGGCAAGCAACTCACAGTTGGATAATGAGAAGCTACGTAATGTTTCCACATATTCCTATCCACGCAATTTCAGGAATCGAATTGGAAAAGTAGTTAATAAGCGAATACTTCACTTTCCTCAAGTTTGTCGATCGGTTCATTAAGAAGGGTTAAGAATTGTTTATTATTAAACTGCCATCTTGTAGCTAGTATCAGAATATAAGGAGAATGTTGTGTTTGATGACAGAGATTATTACACAGAGGTGTTTCAGTGTTTTGTCTTCAAAATTTTGAATAATCTAATAGTGGGATTTCTTCGCTTATTTCTCTTTGACTAGGCTTGACAATTTTGGCAGGTTGAATTTTGTTTAAAAGAGAAAAACTACAGAGGCAGTTCGTTGAACAATTTTTGTATTTCTTTGCGTAAATTGTCTGCTGTTTACCTATCACCTATTCCATTGGTGTTTTGCAAGAATACCAATCACATACATGAATATTATATTGATAATAATACATTTTGAAGGCAACTTGTATTCTATCAAATGAGTTGTTTTCTTTCTACTTTCTCTGATGACTGAAGCTAATCAATGCCGCCTGCACCACTGGAAGTGCTCTTCCCACCCCCAAAGAGCAACTGTCTCCCGGTCTCTTACTTGTCTGACGTACCAAACCACCACTTCCCAAAGTATTGGCACAGTATTTCGACAAATTTTAAAGCATCATTTGTTTTATTGTCATTAGATAGTGGGTAAAGAAAACACATTTCCCGGGCACGTTTGAAGCCTTCGCATCTCCCAAGACAACCAATGTTCCGCCTCCTCTTTTTTTTTCTTTCAGCAATTTCTTTTCTCACCCTGAATACCTCCTTTGATTTATTATTAACATCTAGCCAAATTCAATTCTTGCGGACTGTGGGAAAAAGTGATATCTCCTCTCTCACTCTCGTACCCCCCACTCCCTACCTTATCAGAGCTAACACCTAGGGATGGATTGAAAAAAGCACCATCTAAGACGTCCCGACACTGGTGAATGAGGTAAGTTAATTAGATTTACTCCACCTTTTACCTTCTGAGTAATACCTCCGTTGTCTTTTCCAATTCAATCTTCGGTACTTTCTTTCTCCTTAATTTCAATGATTATTAAAGCATGTCTGTGAATGGGGAATCGGATTTTGAATCATTTAATGCACGGTTTAGAATCGATGACATGGGATATATTTTTTTCTTATATGTGAGTTTCCAGCCAACCAATAGCTTACTTTTGGAGAAGCTGTGACTAACAACTAAAAGTGACAACGTCAGAGCATTCCATAATGCGGGATTGTCTTCTGGTGTATGCGCAATATTATTTGGAAGTTTTTGAGAAGCCAATTCTTCACAACGGCATTTTGTGCAATGGAAGTAAGGCTGCTGTTGGAAAAATACCAAATTTCTTCTTATTGCTATGACATAGTTAAATTTATGAATGGGCTCCCTCGAAGAATGATGATTTAGTTAACTTCTCAGAGATTTTCCTCTTTTAAGCTTTAATATAACAGGTTTCTTCTCTACGTTCTAATGAAAGCCACTCTGGTTCTCTTTCGAGTCAGCGTTCCTGATAGTACACTTGAAGTCACAGGGATCTATACTCAATTAAGAAACCAAGCGGGTCTTCCCTATGAGCAGCCTGACATGAGAGGTAATTTCAACTTACTCAAGTTCCATTTCAGAAATTTCAAGATATTTGATACAAAAATGGTAAAATTGGATGTTGCTCATAATAAGGGATTATTTGAAGAGTTGAAAGTGGAGCATTTTAAATCCATTAAAGTAATCATATTTTCACGAAAATAACCAACGCTAACAACTTCAAATGCCTATTTTGTGATTTCTCTAAATTGTGCTAAATGGGAACGAGATAGACTTACCTCCATGTGGTGCACACTGGGCTACGTATACCCATACGTCAAGAAAGTCTATAACTTGGCGGTTGACTTCTGACTTCAAACTTCCATGACCCACATTGTATGTCATATTAAACCACTTTCACAGTACTCACCTTACCTTGTTCACTACCTTTATGTCTGTCTGTCTCTTTTACATCTGTATATCACTCTTCTGTCCCCCCGGTCAACTTTTGCGCCTTTGATGTTCCACCTCTCTAAGAAGCCCGAAGTCAACTAAAGAGCTAATGGTAACTAACATAAAGCCTGCCATTTGATATAAATAAATTATGCAAAATATGAATTTTGTAAACCTTGATCACTGTCATCACTGTGAGTGTTAATTTTAGATATTATATAAATCTCTCTTTTTTGAACTTTCGAACATATACATCCTCCATTGTGTGCTCTGGTTGGCAAATACACTTACAAGTACTCAAAACACCAAATTATTGGCATACCTTTTCTTAAAATAGAGAAAATTCTCTCACTATCTCTCACTCTTTCTCTCCATCTTAACAAGATTAGGACCTTACAACCAGGTAGCCGATTATCTCAATGATATTCAAACTCCAAATATTAAGGAATTATAGACAACGAGGTTTATTTGTAAGCAGCTAAAATTTGTCTTTTTTAACTTGGATCGATTACAACTTCTCGTGCGTAGAAAGTTGAATTTGCAATTACTTAACTAATAACACAATTGATCAATTAATTATTGAATTTCAAAATCGAATGGCAGGCAACTTTGGATAACTGTAATTATTTCAGCTACCAACTATCAAAATGTGTGGGCATATTATTATCTTGAAAAATAAGGATAACTATGGAACTTGAGTAGTAATTTATGCTAATCATCTTCACATAGTTTGAGTTGTTTTAAGGTTTTTTCCTTTTCCTTTCATGAAGGAAGACTTGGTTTCCCTTGGAATTTTTTGCAATCAAATTTTCCACGATTCATATTTAGACTGTTGCATGCCAGAAGGCACAAGGCAAATTTATTGTTTGCATTTGGTATTGATTTCTATGAACCTATCACAAGTCCTGGTTCGCTAATTGATTTTTCACTTTGATCAGAAACATTTAAAATTGGCTAATTGAAAATCCAATAAATGGAGAAGAGTGGTTTAATAAAATGTTACAGAGTGCAACATTAGAATATCAAAGCGTTTCGTTTCATTCAATTCATTTGGGGATCGAGTTGAGGAAAATTTACTAATTGGGTACTTCACATTCCAAAATTCCAATTTTCTGATTCATCCCCTGATTGTTCGGGCCTTCCACCTCAATTCATTGTTTTCTTCCAATGATTGAGAATACGGCATGACCTTTCAGACGCTTCCAGAGTCTATTGTTTTAGCTTAGACATCATTTTAAAGTAGGCATTATTGTTCATTTAAAACAACCTCTTTTAATTGATCCACTCTAAATCAAATAATGATTTGTTTTGACATTTTCCAAAACTCATTGAAGATGCAACTAATTTGATAAACTCTTAGACTGTCCAAGCTTTTTCACACGTCAGCAAGAAAAGGTCCGGCCCATGAGGTTTTAGCAATAAAAATTTTTATGAGACAAAAATATTGTCATAATTAAATGACTATCAGTCTGTAGACTGATGAACAGATGGAAAATGGCATTATTATTGGACATTTTCGTTTTCCGCCTTTCCTTATATCCCGCGCTAATGATTGCCCAAACATTGACCGCTATAATAATGCTCCTTTTTAATATCGTATTCGTGGGAACGGAATGTCTCATTTTAGTATGATTTACAAACCACTTATTATCAAAATGAGAGGTGAGTTCTTGATAGACCGACCTTAACCTAATGGGGTTCAATCATGGAAAATGCTAAAAAGGTCAATAGGAGAATCTTTTAGTATAAATATTATTGGTTAGTGGTATAGTGCCAACAAGCTGGTGGTTAGCTAGCTTTCATAGTTAATTATGGGGGGAGGGGGTGTGCGATAGACTTACCTCCACGTAGTGCACCCTGGGCAACGTATACTCATACGGCAAAAAAGTCAATAAACCGGCAGTTGACTTCTCACTTCAAACTACCATCACCCCACTGTATGTCATATTCGACTACTTTACGGTTCTCACCTCACCTTTTTTCTACCTTTGTGTCTGCCTCTTTTACATCTTTGAATCACTCTTCTGTCTCCCCCCCCCCAATACTTTTTTTCACTTTGGTGTCCCTCCTCCCCTCTGTGAAGCCTGAAGTCAACTAAAGGGCTAATGATAACTATCAAAATGCCACTTCATCCAATTCCCTTCAAACATAAAACTTCTAAGTGGCTAATCACTTCCAGGTACCGCAAGTTAAGAAGGCTCCGCGGAAAATGGAACTCCAAGAGAGATCAAAGATCATTAATTAAAAGTAATTTATTCCTAGGGGATTGAACTTTTTTGTCTTCTATTGTATGTGCTTATATGTATATCGATGGACAGCCCAATATATGTGAATAAACAATTAATAATTACACGATTATGTGTAAATAGTGAATCTTTCCCCGTGGCCAGCTGTCAATGGCCGGTGACTGCCACAAATGAATCGTCTCCTGGCAATTTCATCTAGGATGCTTCGACATTGTATTTCACATCAGATCCACCAATAATGGGCTGCCATCAGTATGAATGAACCTTGTAATCAAAGTAACACTAAATTACAATCTCTATTCTTACGTAAGCTACCGAAATCTACTAAGGTCAGAAGTCTTCACTCTCTGCCAATCATTAAAAATCATTCAAGGCACATCATTTCTTGAAAGCCAAAATATTTATTTATTTATTTCTAATGGCAGTCATTTTGATAGTTATCACTAGCCCTTTAGATGATTTCGGGCTTCACAGAAGGGAGGAACATTAAAGTGAGAAAAATTCGACAGGGGGAAAGAAGAGCGATTCACAGATGTAACAGACAGACAGACAGACAGACAGACACAAAGGCAGAGAAAAGGCTAGATGAGTACTGTGGAAGGGGTCGAATATGACATACAGTTGGGGGTGATGGTAGTTTGAAGTGAGAAGTCAACTCCCGATTAATAGACTTTTTTGCCGTATGAGTATACGTTGCCCAGGGTGCACCACGTGGAAGTAAGCCTATCGCACACCTCGAAAGCCAAAAAATATAATCTTCATTAATTGCTTTCCAATGTACGTGGAAAATATACTTTTGCTCCATAAATAAGCCAAGTTCTCCCCTTGTCATTAAGGATATGTAATATTAGTTTCTATGAGAAATTCAAAATTAATCGTATCATTGCCATATTCTTCAATTAGTGTAAATGTTGGTACCAAAATTTCCCATAGAAACCCAATGACACAATTTGTTTTAAAAAGACTACCGATCCTTCTAATTAGCTACTCTGCAGTTCCCTATAATCCCTATTTGCATAATGTTAGATGCCTTTAGACTTTTTCTCACGTCCATTAGTTAGAAACCAACAATATTCTCAAGAATTGCGTGCATGCCTATGCTTTCATAGTGCTAACAACATTCGGATAAAACAGCGATCAAAATTAGGATGAGCATTGATCTCTCTCTCGTCTTTCACATTCCGACGCCCAATCAGACTAATTTGGCCTTATTTTGGGGATTAAAATTAATTCAGTCATCATTGTTATGGGACGAAGAATCCAGCTCACAATTTCTGGCGGTATTATATTTTTTCAAATGGCAGGCTTTATGATATCTATCATGAGCCCTTAAACTTTGACTTCAGCTTCCCCCAAGGGTGCGTTGGGGGGGCACATATAAAGAAGTTAATTAGTAGCAATTCATTAGCTGTCTTCTTGCTTCCCAGTATCTCTGTCTTTCCGTCCTTGTCTTTAGGGCAGGACATCGAATCAGGTGGGTCTTCCCCATTTCCTCCTGTAGGTTACATAGGGGGCATGTGGGTTGAGTGTATACTCCCAATCTGTGAAGATGTTTTGCCAAGCAATCGTGTCCGGTACGTAGTCTAAACGCAGCAACGGCTTCAAATCTTGGCCAGTCAGCTATATTGGAGAGTGCCACTGTCCATTGTTTCTCCTTTGTTCGAGCTTTAA
>UZAE01014575.1:0-13405 GCA_900617975.1 Rodentolepis nana | reverse complement strand
CCCCCCAAAGACCAATATTTGTAGTAATGGTGACCTTGCCGAAAATAGTGTAATAATTTGACTGGTTTCTATTGGGCAGTAATGTTACTTAATAATTAATTGCTCGTAGGTCTACCGAATAATGGATTTTGGAAAATTAGCGGGATGGGGATGCGAAATTGAGCTGAAAGGTTTTTTTGTTGGCGAAGGCGTGATAAGTAACGATTTGGGCTTTAAGTTGTTATTATCTACCCCTCAATTTATCAAGGTAGACAAGATGTCCTGGGCGATGCCATTGCTGGCCCTTGATTCTCAAGCCAATGTCTTTTCATCAATTTCCCTATTCCCCAGAATTGACCGAAGGAACTGCTGGAATCTTATTTGTTTCTCAATATTGACTTAGATCACAATCACGCTTCGACGAGTTCTAGCCTTAATTAGGCTTCCACATTGGCCTATATTCAATGGTATTCTTTCGCTTTACTCCCTCTATTTTCTGCTCAACGGGATCAAGACCCTTGTCCTTGTTAGCCACTGGCTGATGCTATCAAGATAAAGAACCAATAAACGCTTAAAATGACTTTCTTGTTGCTTCTGTCCTCTATTAGCTCAGCACAGAGGATAGCCTCAATAGGGATCTGGTCACTATTAAGGCGATGGCAGTCACCTGATGGAGCCCGGTTAAACTGAATAACCCCTACTAGCTCCCCTCCTAAAATGGTTTCATACTAGTAGTCCAAACCCGTAATGAAAAGGGAGAAATAACCACGAGAAACCCCAAGCCTTTCACCTTTTATTCCCATTTAATTTGCCCCATTCACACTTTTGGTATTTTATCCGTTTTCCATGTAATTTAGGTGTACGCGAACATTAATAACCATAAACCAATTAGCTTACGGCGCTGAATGGAAGAGGCGATTCCTATTAAAGAGCATACCGTATCATACAAAAAAACGTAGAATTTTATAAGCCAAACTAATATAGGATTCAACAGAAGACTGCGCGGAAACTGGCTAGTTAACCACAAGTCCGTCTAACACCTACATAGGGCAATTACGCTAATAATCAATTAAATGCCCTCTGATGAATGGAACTTGAAACGTTTCAGAGATATTTAAGACAGGAAAACCGCACAACCACACGAGAAAACAATAGAACACAGCAATTTGTTGCACTTAAACTACGTCTTTTGAAATACCACATCAAAATTGGGAAGCAAATAACGATGGAGTTAAAAATAGATGATTTTCTACTGAACAAACTATTAGATTAATGCGTTGGCAATAAGCAAAAAAATCCAAATATTATACCAAAACGAATAAAAGAAGATTTATGTTAACCGACAGTGATAACTTATTATTATACAATTACTCATCAGCAACAGCCAACTCCTTTTGTAAGTCAGAAAGGATTTTGACCTTCTTTTGGCGGACACGTTCGCGGCGTTCCTTGATGTTAAGCTTGCGTTTATTGTATCGCTTGGGCTTTTTAGCTTCCTCAGCCTTCTTTAATTCGGTCTTTTCCTTCTTGGGCATCGGGTTCTTCCTGATGGCAGCGTGAGCGTCAGCGTACATGCTTTCAATATTGTCAGCCTCAATGCCGTGTTTGATATATTGACCAAACTGCTTCTTGTAGGCATCCTCATCCTCCTCTTTCAAGAAGCGCATGTAGTGAGCAACATGCTGTCCAAAAATTCTTCGGCGATGTTCTTCGGCACCGTAATCGCCAGATTCTTTATCACTACCCGGGAAGCGCTTAACGCTGTGTGGTATATTGAGTCCACCATCAACGGCACCCTAACAGAATGAGTCAAATATAAAAAGAAATACCTTAAGAGCACCAAAGATATTAGCACCGGTGGTTGTGCGACGGAGACCAACGTCCAGGTAGCACTTGAAGGCTCCACGCTTTTCATGGTCTTCAACGTGATATTCCTCACCGTCAACTTCGGTTTGACCTTGGAAGAGATCGTGCATTTTGAGCTTTTTGAGAAGACGACGAGCAACAAGAAGGCCAGTGCAGTAGGCAGCAGAATAATTAGTGAGACCGACCTTAACACCGTAATTGGGCAACTCGTGAGAGTAAGCAGAAGCCATCACACGATCACCATCCAGGCAAGCATAGACAATTTGGCAAACAATGTCTTTATTGCTAAGACGCACGACAAGCCGATACTTCGGCGTGTTGTACTTGTTCTTATCTTGCCAGATAAGTCGCTTACGAGCGTAGTAATCCGTCTTCCCTTCCCTACGCCTGCGGAATTTGACTTGGAAGCGCTTAAAATAAGCCTTATTCTTCGTAATCTTAACCAAACCCTGGAATTAAAACGAAGAGAATTTGAATTAAATTTCAAATTTACAGGAAAAATGCTCAAATTTAAGATTGAAAATAATCATATTTATTCCTGACGCTAGCACGCCCTTACCATATCCGAGACGACAGATAAGTGGCGCTACGTGTATTCTAGTTCACTAAAATACATACCCAACTTAATGCTAACATTCTGCAAACCACATAAATATTTATTTAATTTTGAATTTACTTAATTATATATTAAATTTGGTCTTGTTTCCATTTAAATTTTTGAAGCATTTTTATAATAAAAAATAGCATACACAGTCTTACACGCGAATCACTTCATAATCAAATGTTGCTTCAACTAATTGTACTTTAATTAACGCAATAAAGAGAACCTTATATAGATGCTTTTATTATTAAATAACTTGGTTTTCTAAATCATATTATTAGACCATTAACATCTCTTAGCAACCTTAGTTCATAAAATATAACTACACCATTAGCTTTAAATTTTAGCGGCTGAACAAAGAGTACTTAACTTATGACTATAATGGTTTATAAGAGTTTATAACATTTCATAACAACTTATATAACAATGTCTCGTTTTGGGATACAATTTTCTTGAGCGACAAAATAAAATCCAACATAAATCTTACCTTCTTAATTGGAGTATTTCCATATAGAAGCTAATCTAAAATATTGAGAATAAAATGAGAAGTCGCCCGATTTGAACAATAAAATCAAATTTATTTGTCTGTATAGTTGCTGTATCTATCATTGTTTTTAAAGTTGAAAATTATTAATATGACGACACATTGGTATTTACTTATGATATATAAACTATTTAAATGGTATTAAAATTGCGTATTTACTTCAAGGAATGTTAAAATTGACTGAAATGATTGAGTGATGGTTAAATGAGTTTAAAACGGTACGCTTCAATTACTAAATTTCTATCCTAATAGGGCTCACAAAATATTATGTACCAATAAAACTAGGAACACCCTCAAGGTACAAAAATTTTATTTGCTCCCATAAAACCTTTAGGTCTTGAACATTTACTGTTAAGAAATTTCTTCGCGCCATGCTTATGATATTATAAACCTTATACGTGTTATCTAGAGTGCGTTTGTCTTGACAAATAATGAATTATTTACTAATAACAAACAAGGAATCTCCATATCAAGGAGCAAATTATGCCAGATTAAAACGAATTTTTGATCCTTTTGTTTGTATGTTTAAGAATCAAATAAACGATTTTCATATCTAGCATACACAAGAAACACATATTTATTTTTATTGAGACATCTCAATCAATAATTTTCTCGATTGAGAAAAAAAATGAAATGAAACCTTTGGTTTAAGCTCTACGCAACGTAAATTTAATCATATCGCAACTTTTACCGATTTGTTTGCATTAAGAAGTAGGAAAAGTAAATCATTAAGTTGATAAAAGACTTCTTTTATCATCTTTTTAATCTTTTTGTGTCCCCATCGTTCATCCGACTTTTAGTTCCCATGGCTAGGTTCAGTCGGTCTCAGTTTTCGCTTTGGCTAGGAAAATGAACCTAAATACTATTTTTATATTAATAAATTTGTTTTCTACAACTCAATAAGTGATATATAGAATAAATCTCTTTCACAATATTTATTTATTTATTTGTGATGAATTTTGTAGAGTCTTTTTCTATTAATATAAAGTGTGGTATTAATACTGTTGAGCAACGATTTTGACCTCAAGGTTGTGCAACATTTTTCCTTCGGCAGTTTCTTTGGTTCTATGCCTGAGTCCAAAGTTATTGTTACGGGTTTTGGGCCTTTTTCTGGTATCGTAAGAAATAGTAGCACAATAGCTGCACTCAATCTGAAAAATAAATGGTCCAATATTCTCTCAGACTCACAAGCTTCCACCGAACTAATAGTTATACCTAATATTGAGGTTTCTTATGAGTCAGCTGACAGGGTCACTGCTAATATTTGGGACGAAATTAAACCCGTATGTGACTAAGATATTTTTGGCAAATGAATCGTATGTTTAGGATCTTGTTATTCATGTAGGTGTTAATGCTGGCGCTGAACAGATTCAAATTGAAACTCAGTCGAAATCAGGGCCATACATTAAAGGAGATCAAGATTGCCATCAACAAGACGAATTATGCATTAATTGTATCTGCTCTGATCTTAATTTGAAAGAAGCCTGTAAGGAATTGCAAAATCTCGGATTCGATTGCGCTCTTTCAAATGACCCTGGTTTCTATATTTGCGGATATATCTATTATCGGTTTGTCTTCTTCTAAATTAATCTAATCTGATTTTCATAATGATTGCCATTTTTTGCACTTCTTTTTATTTCTTTAGTTCACTTGAAAGGAACCCTAGCCGATCGGTTTTTATTCATGTGCCATTAATATCCGAATCATTTTCAGCTGACTACCTCGGGAATTTTTTACTTTCCTTAATATCTATTTTATGTAGACAATGCAATATCCCAAATTCTCCCGCTCTGAATAGTTTTTTACTTGAAACAAATTTCACGCAAAAATGATATTGCTTACTCTTTTATTGTAATTTTTATATATTAAATGTTTGGTTTCGTGAGACGCTAATGCTTTTGAACTCTTCTGCATTGAATTGCACTTAGTTGAGTGATTTGCTTCTAATGTGTCAAATAATCTTGTTTTTACAAAAAATTACTCCTGAATTTCAAACAGATATCTTCCATGTAAGTAGTAGTTTGGACTCGAATTTTAATCGATAGTAGAGTTACTGTTAATTTGTAAGGATTTTTTGTCAGGTATTAAGTTTAAATATGGGATCATTCATTTGCGGAAAAAATTAAAGCGTCTAGTGATAACAGGAAATTATTTCAAATGGCAGGCGTCTTGATAGTTATCATTAGCCCGTTAGTTAATTTCTGGCTTCACAGTGAGAAGGAGGAACAACAAAGTGGCAAAAAGTCGAGAGAGGGACAGAATAATGATTTACAGGTATAAAAGAGACAGAAAGACACATAGGCAGAGAAAAGGTAAGATGAGTACTGCGAAAGTAGTCGCATATATTATATACAGTGTGGTGATGTTAGTTTGAAGTCAGAAGTCAGTTGCCGGTTAATAGACTTTTTTGCCGAATGAGTATACGTTGCCCAGGGTGCACCACGTGGAGGTAAGTCTATCGCACACCCCGGCTACGTTGGAAATCTATTTCTTTATTCAAAAATCCTCTGTGTAAGACTCGAGCACTGGAAATGCGCCCATGGGAATCGTCCCCATGGCTTCGTAAATGGCATACCGACACGGTGACTCAGTAACCACATAAAACTGTTTGTAATGGTTTTGACATTGTTCCCTATGACCCGTGTTCATAAGAAAATCTGTTTAAACAGTTCTCTTCAGATCACTTTTATGAGCCAAACATAATTCCTCCAATTACCTTCTTTGGCATCTTAGTTCTCCTAGTTGCTCAACCTATTCTTTGCCGCCACATCCTTCTTAATTAACCACTTTATTGCTTTGCTCCGATTGATTTTCATCTCATGAAAGTATGAAAATTTTGCAAGTGACGCATGTTGGCAACTACCGTTTAGATTTTTGCCTCCTAACGACCTTTAAGAATGCTATTATCAGTGACTGGCTTGATTTTTGCTGTCTATAATGACCCCAGTGTATGAGAAAGTGGTTGAGAGCGCGATAGTATGATTAAATAGAAGCTTGTCCTCATTTGTGATTAGGCATACAGAAGAAAAAGTTGAAATTAAAAGTACCTCCGTTAATTTCTAGTAATTTGATAAATACTACATAATCAGAAATCAAGTGCTATAAGATTGTAACACCCTGGTATTGCTTCTAGCGTCCGTATCAGTGCTTGACTCAAGTTTTGAAGTCATTTGTACTGCTGGTAATATCGAAAATTAGTAAATTATTTGTCAAATACCTGACAATATTTTTAGCAGAATATCTTATGTGAAATACCTAAATAAAGAGCAATACGTGTCGACGTTTTCCGATTGCGAGATTACTCCCTAGCGAACGAAACAAAAATAATCCCGTACTAAACCTTAGTCGTCTTCTCTGACAACGCCTCCATTTTCTTTCGAAATTAGCTAAAAGGAAAGAAAGCATTTTCCGTGGAAAGCATTTATTGCTTAGGTTAGCTAAACTACACTCCCAATAAACCTTTAAATTCAACGAATGTTATTAAACGTTACATAAATGCTGTTGCAGATTGGCTGAGAGATTTCTGCACACACGGTCGAAAATTCCAGAGTGCTTAAGGGTGAAAGAGATGACGTTGTGCATTCAACAAATCAAATTTGTTGGCTATTTCATATTTATTCGAATATAACTTCACTTCGATTTCTGTTTATCACGTTTTCAAGTATTCAACGATGACCATTTCGCAGTTCTGGTTTTCTAAATATGCACAATATAGTCAAAAATAATTGAATTTTATTCCACAGAAAAGGTAAAAACAAACGCTTAAAGGATTTATTAAATCAATGATTTATAAATTGCTATTTTTATGAGGGTGGCAGCACTCGAGGAGAGAGATTAAGCAATGGGAGCTAAGTAGATGGTAATACATATATTGCCATAGCATGTTTCTACTTATATTTTGGTAGTACACACTAATTTATACCAATTCGTAGGATGGAAAAATTCCATAGGTCTTTAGGCATATACCACCGGGTGAAAGTAGATTTGTTTCAAGTTCTCTCTCTCTCCCTCCCTCTTAATCCGAGAATTTTTTTCATTAAATGAAGAAAAGTAATTATTAGATTTGTTGGCACTATTTAATTGCAGATTGTGACTTTTGATCAAAATCAGGAGTGGCCTCTCTTCCTGCCGATTTATTTGTTTTGTTGTTTGCAGGATGTCAGTTTGTTTCGTTACGTGCAAAGTAAATAGACGTATCATTTGATTCGCGAATTGAGTAGTCAAGCGATGTACAACCAAGGTCGTTCATAAATGGCAAAAATGGAGGCAAAAATTCGATAAAATCACACATATTTCACTTTCCTTCTCATCAACAATTGTTCAACTTATCAAGATAAGAGGGGTTTTGGCGAATATTCTCATCTACTGAAAATTAAGTATGGCTTTAAAAAATTTAAGAGTATTTTTTTGAAATTCAAAGGAATAGTTCTGTTTAAGTCTTTCTAACACATTGGCCTTCTTATTACACAACACTATTCGAGTAGGGTTTCTTTGGGATTCTAGTCAGCAAAAAAATGTTATAGGATGTAACTTTCCCATTAAACCTGCCACCCTTCATCTAGTTATAGCTAATTTTACCAAAGCTCTTACTATTGATCTTCGGACACTTTAAAGCAGTAGATTTCGTGTTCTAAGTAACACAGCCTTCCATTAATGTTCCGCAAGAATTTTGTTACCCATTTTAGTAACATTGAGATTTACCTTAATTAAAAGATAAGATGAGAAGAACTACAACTGCAATAGATACTTTGACTGTATTTTATTAATAAGTCATTGAGAAAATTGATTTAACGCAAAGATGGAAAAGTTTGCGCGCGAAGAATACCACGCTGCGTAGTATACTTAGCGAGGCGTGAACCGATCATTTGATCTTATTAGTGCTCTGAAGTAGCGACAGTCAATCTAGAATGAAATTAAATGTCCAACTAAACCATTGATTAGTCTGAGGAGATTGCAAACATGTTCCCTATCCGTGGTAAACAAAATTAAATTTTTTGATGAAAGCTAAAAATCTTCCACTTAAATCAGACTGCTGAATATAGGGCAGACGATTTTAGCGAACCAAAATCGAAGTTAGTTGAGAGTGTACCAGTTTAAGATCGATAGAAATAAATGAAAGGACAATTGACATATGGAATGGAAATCGATATGAGGAGGGTAGGGGGGGGGGGGGGGGGGGGGGGGGAGGGGGGNGGGGGGGGGGGGGGGGGGGGGGGGGGGGGGGTGGGAAGGGAGTTGAAGCACGGTGATTGCAGTAGGTTTAAGTAGGCATTGAAAAATAAAAAGAATTCTGCATAAGAAGAATGTAAATTAACGCATTGTTCCAAAATAATTCTCTGTAGTAGTTTTACACTCGCAATTATTATTAGCTATAAAACAAAAAGTAATAAACCTGTAATTATGATGAAACACATCGGCATCAAGAATATTAGAACAGTGCAATGTGTTGAGTAAATAGATAACAAAGAAGAACGGACCAACTTCATCTGAATTTCACCTACAAAAAGTCAAGTTTAACAAAAATTTTAATTTCCTAATAGAATTTTTACTTTAAACAGAACACTAATGAACTGGCTACCTGATCTACCACGTTCTCTTGGTAACAACTTCTTCTCATTTCAGGTTTATTCCCTCCCCTTCTTCTCCTCTCTTTGTATTCTAGTCCTCAAGGCCCCACTGTAAGTATCGATTTATAACAAAAATGCAAGCTAAATTTGTGAAAATCGATGAAATGGTGGCATGGGAAATATTATTCTTGCAACAAGGGTATTAACATTACAATTTCCTTCGCCTGCTTCATACATTCTTGCTGACAACAGCTGCATTGAAGTTGAGCAATTTTTTTTAAACTTTAGAAATGCTATAGGTTAGTATTCATAATTCGCCAACAAAGTCATCTCCACCTCGGAGATAACAGGTAGTTTATTGGCTAAAGTCAAGAAATGGTCTTTACTTTGGCATCGATTGAAGTCAGTCAGCCAATCAGAACTTCGATTAGGTTAAATGACTTCGTAAATAATATTTTAATGTAATGACCCACCTTGTAAATCAAATGCATTTATGAAAGGAAGCAGTCCATTTATTAAAATATTTCACTTGTTTAAGGGTAATAATTAAATGCCGAAATTTCAACGGTGGCATTATTCTTTCTAGTAATTGATGGACGCCAATCGTTTGTGTAACACTACAACAAAAGGGCTGCGGATATATATTTAACAGTTGGATATGGACAAAGCTGTGAAGCCTAATCTATCCCTTCTCTTATCAATTAATCCGTCATGGTGAATCTGGTTCCCACCGCAAGAAGCGCTATTCAGAAGATTCAAAAAAATTTGTCCGATATATGCAAAAGTTGACAGCACTGGACAAATTTTTTTCGCAAAAACGAAACCAAAACCATTTCCAATGCCACCTTCAATGCTTAATTAATGAGGACAAGGACACTTCAAATGGAATTTCAACTCAAGTGCCTGAAACATTTGTGAAAAATTGAATTAGACTCAGTTTTTCCTCAACCGGACACTATGAAATGAGCAAGAACTAGGAGCATAAGTTACCATACTTGAGTAAGAATAATAATTACCTAATTGAAACTCTAACTCAAAATTTTTGATTATTTTCCTTGGTACAATCAATTTTTTACCCTCACTTAATTAATCTTGTTTTCTACTTAAATTAGCGTATAAAATTTATTTTGATGATAAATCAAATAATATATCTAGAAGAAAAAATATATTTCAGCCAAAAACATCAATTATGAAAGAAATTGAAATGCACATTTACAAGGTAAATATACATTTAAAGCCTTCAACCAATAGAAATCTGGCAAATCAGCGCACAGTTCGCTTATTGGTGAACTGGTGAAAATGAGCATGAGTACCATTCACAGCGTACCAAACGTTCAGCCCCCAGATGCTGACAATTGTCACATTCCACAATCATGTTTACTCACGCCTCGGGTTCAAACTACTATTTTCCGCCCTACTCAGATTTCTCGGACACCCAAGGTCAACTTCCCCCTCCACCTCAGTCACAACCAATCAGCATTGAGGTCACTAATGATGTTGTCTCGATGGCAGATAGTCTTCCAGTTCTCTCATCGCAACCCCAAAATCTCGATGAAGCAATAGCGGATGACGTGAATGAAGGGTCACGTTATTATGTCACGATGTATAACAACACGGCATTAGCGACATCAGATTCTCAACATAGATCATCTGATTACTCAAACTATGTTCAGTATGAATCCTCCCCTTTACCAACCTACGTGTGGCCTCAAACATCGGAAAATACAACTTGGGAAGGAGTTTCTACAGACTATGTCTATGCAGATGCGAGATATCCAGAACAACAGCAATCGATTTCTACTCCAAGGGTCTTTGAGGCTGTTGACCTTCAGCCGCAAGCGCAAAGCCAGCATCAATACGATCATCATCATCATCATGCCCAACAGCAAGGTCAAAGTACGTTTCCGGAAGGAATTTCGATTTCTGGAGCCCCTATAGAAGCCCGACCTATTCCGATTGTGTGTGGAGGTTTTGCACAGCCGAAAATTGCCGAATATCAGTTGGATGGTAGTATGAAACCACCGTTCTCATATATCACTCTCATTGTCTCCGCTATGATGTCAAATAAGGAGAAGAGAGCAACCTTGAGTGAGATATATGCTTGGATAATGAACCATTTCGCCTATTACAGAAAGAATACCAAGCGGTAAGTTTTCACTATCACTTGAAGTTAAGCTAATTTTTTTTCTTCATGCTTCATTTGGTCTTGATATCATGGATCCCTTCAGAGCATTTGAATTAAGGACCCCCTACCTCCGCAAAATATCTGATTTAAGTGTTCAAACTGAGGGAAGTGGTTTGAACTCATTTATCAGTGGTGTAGTTATATTAATCAACGTTGTATAAAATGAAACGCCTCAGATAACTGAATAATCGGCAACATAGATAAACCAGGGAACACGAAATTTGTCCAATAAATAGAATGCGTTTATGAAATTAATTAAATACTCAAAATAACCTAGTTATATAATGTTATTTTTTTGACCCCATTCCATAAGAATGTTTTTAATTTTTAGTCTCCAATCTTCCACATTCTAACTTTCAATATTTGACTTCCAGGTTATTTGGTGTGTTCATGTGCTCTACTCCCAGGGCTTAATTGAGTAGTTTGATTAAACTGAGTAAAAGGTCATATCTTCTCAAATTTTTAATAGCCTACAGGAGAAAAATGGCGCTAGTGATAAAGCCTTTGATCGTTTATTTATATCAAATGGCAGGCGTTTTGATGGATATCATTAGCCCTTTAGTTGACTTCAGACTTCACAGAGAGGAGGAGGAATATCAAAGTGACAAAAAAGTCGAGAGGAGGGGGGACAAAAGTGTTACAAAGACAGAGGTAGAAAAAATGCGAGGTGAGTACCGTGGAAGTAGTCGAATATGACATACAGTGGGGGTGATGGTAGTTTGAAGTCAGAAGTCAACTGCCAGGTAATAGACTTTTTTGCCGTATGAGTATACGTTGCCCAGGGTGCACCACGTGGAGGTAAGTCTATTGCACACCCCAGCCTTTGATCATAGGTCTTCACATTTGGTAATGGGAGATGGAGTAACTAAGTTCGTCATTGGAACAAATAGGGTATTGAATATGGATTCATACCTTAGTATTCGACCTCAAATATTTAATTTGAGGATATTTGCAAACATGCTTAAGTTCTTCTTCAATGAATCATCTTTTATCTATTGGTACTACCAATTACTCAGTCAAAAATTTGGCACTAAATAGACGATATGAGAGTTCCTTGAAAGGAAAACCATTATGATACCATGTCACTCCAAGACTCGTGTTTACCGACGTTGAAGTAGCTTATCTTAAGACCAATTTGCGCTTATTTTTACAATCAGACTTAGTAGGAACTTATCTGCGAAAGAATAGAGTACCACAAAGTTTCGATCATTCAAATAGACTGGAAAATGCAACAATTACATTATCTGTTTAAGCACTTTCATCTCATCTAAGTTGAGCTAACTGTCGACTCAATGAGTTAATCATATAGCTGTGATTCACTAGTGTTTACTCACGAGACATGAATATCTTTAGTTCACTAATTAATAAGGAAGGTTTTTATTAAACGTAAATAATTGTAAGTTAACGACAAACACAGACCGCTATCATTTTGCTAACTTTGAGGAAAAGGAAGTAATATTTGAAGGTTACTGATTAGTTTAATTTTGGGCCGTTTGAATTTCAAAGCAAGGGGAATTAGAGGACAGTATATTGGTGACTGAAAACTGCATAATTTGTGCCAGATGTCACCTTTCATCCAAAATGCATCTTTTCGTAACTCTGTACTTCACAATCCACTCCCAACACAATTTTGCTAATGTATCAATTTCGTCTCTAGAGCTTTATGGCATAGAGTTGGATGGTATGCTGGAATTTGCAATGAAAACAAATTGAATTCACCTTATAATCAGCTAGTATTCTGTACAATTTAGATGAATATCTTTAGTAAAATTTTTGTTAATATGTACTTGGCAAATCTCACTTTTTTTAATACCGAGGGAGTGTCTATTTGGACTTTAAATGTAAGAAAAAATCATTAATTGCTAACACTAACGCTGAGATAGAACTTGTTAGTTTGTGGTACTCTGCGACGATATTTCTCACCCGATTGGTGGATACACTTTCAGCCAATAAGCACATAATGCGCCAATTCGTTACAATCACCTTTGCATGCTGTCAAGCCGGTGCTTGTGAGAGCTGTAAGTCAAAGGATCCACTCGGCGCTACTCGTCGCCCCCCTCCCCCTCCTTCTTAACCTAACTACCACACACCCCCTTCCTCTATCTCATCTCACCAACTTCACCATCGCGGTGTGCGCGAAAGGTCATAAACTAAAAATCTCTCTATCACCCCCTTGCAACTCGCAACTTTTTAATAGTTGTTGCAGCGAGTTAGTTGTTGTCAGACTTGCAACAAATACAGGGGGGGGGGCACACATGTGTATCACATAGAGTGATTTAAATCTTACGGAGAATACGTTGCTATTCCTCCCCCCCCCACCCCACCCCACTCGATAGTAAATCAGATCATTTCTTTATCCGCATGTAACAACTTTGGGGTCTTCCTGATTAATTACGTACTCATTTATTAGTCATATACTACATCTAAATCAAGCTTGTGTGAATCCCACTAAGATGGGAATTACGTAATATGCGTTTTTTCATTGATTGAACCAATTTTTTTTCTGTTCGAGTGTAAAAAACTTCTATTCATTAAGGACTTTGAATCTTCTCGAGTAATGACAGATTTTAATGGTTGTTTTAGTTCATATGAGAGATAAAATTAGCGATTTAAGTCCATAACAATAAGTAGATAAGGGTGGGGTGGGGTGGGGGTGGGGGGGG
>UZAE01014574.1:0-13457 GCA_900617975.1 Rodentolepis nana | reverse complement strand
GTTTTACGTGTTATTGACTTCCCCATAACAAACAAATTGTAACTACCTGTGCAGATTTCACGTTTTCTATATGCGCACTCGATAATATCTTAGTTACTCTGAGAGTTCCTAGTGGATTCCCTTGCATTAAACTCATCAATAATCTCTAATGTTCAAAATGCAAACAGTGGGTTAATATGATGCTGACAGCAGGCTAATAACGTCTCAACTTTTTCTCGATTAATTCTATCTGGTAAGAAGCATTAAACACGTAACAAAAGCTCTCAAAAAATTCCTTATATTAGAGCGCATGCTACAAGCATGTTAAAAATGAAATTTAGATGAGGTCAAATTTTAGCCGAAAATGTGTTGGTAATAAAATAAAGAAAACAGCTTGCACGTTCAATTATATCAGGTCGAAAACTAAGTAATTTACGAAAATTCTTCATGAAAGGGTCAATTACAGAAATAAATTTAATTTTTTTATGTAGATATTCAATAGCTAAGCAGTGATACATTTAATGAAGGTTTGACCTTCAGTCGCTCCAAAAGATTTCCAAGCGCTCGTTTTGGTTTCTGAGCATTCCACTTTCATTTAGGTTTCAGATTGTTGGTTTGCTTCCTGTCTGAGTGATATAAAGAAAAGGAAATAATAAATGTTTTAAGCTAGCCCGTATTATGTTTTTTTTAATATAAAGTAAATCAGTTAGCAGATCCAATCCGCTAACTTGGCCTTACTTTAATTCCGCTCTAAGACTCTTCGAGATTAAAGAAGCCATGGTTTGCGAGATGTGGACTTAAGGTTTGCAATGTCAATATATTTTTTTAATCGCTCTTTAGAAATATGTCATCGTATGATTGTCAAGTTAAGAGCCCAACATTGAGGACCTTTTGATGTATGAGTATATGCCACCCAGATTGCACACTATGATTAAATAAAGTCCTAACAAATGCGCCTAAGATTTTTTTTCCTTATCGGCATATTAATTAAGGGGCACAAATATTAAGTCCAAATGCAATCTTAACTGGCTGATATTAAAATTCATTGGTTCATGAACAAGTGTATTTTGACCTAGAGGTTACCTGTGCAACATTTTATACCAACTAACCTATTAACCAATCTCACAACAGTCATAGCCCATTTCTGACACTTCAGAGGAAGTATTTTGTTTAACTGCATCTATAAGTACTAGAATGCATATTAGAACTTTTGGAGTGCCCAGCATTAGTTCAGTAGCTTAAGCACACAGAAGTGTAAACATGGAGACAATTTAGGGAAGTAACCATATTATTTGTCGTTGAGAGACATTTCAACGGGAATCGATAAGAAATCCATCGAAAAAATTTTTGGAAAATTTTAAATTAATATTTATACATTGTGAAAATTTATCACACTTATGTTAATGTTCGATAAGTTCATTTAATAAGAGTAAAATTAAAAATCTATAAATCTTATGTATACATGGTTAATTAATTCTCCATTTTTTCCTAGGAGAACATAAATGGCAGTTATTGAACTAAAATATATATTTTTTTCTGTCAGTTGAGATATTTTATGACCAATAGATTTTGTATGTGGTACATAAAATTTTTAAAAGTTCTTATTAATAAAGTTTAATTATATCAGTGCAAATACTATTATCTCTTCCACAATATTGCCAAGTGGAAACGTATGAATCATCCTGTATTTTCACCGTATTAATGACATTTTTTAAACAACAATTGTCACCAAGTTGGGAATTCAAAAGTCTGATGTTCCTACATGTCCACAGGGTACTAAACGCTTTCTGCATTAGATCAAACATTTGTTTCCATAAAAAGACGCTTTTCAGAAATACATCCAAATGTGAGAAATTCACCTTACCTTTCCTGTCTTGCACAAACCATTTCAATAAATATACATACATATATATTTAATTAGGTCAATTGAATTTATTATTTGCTCTGAAATTTCATTAATCAGAAAATTTAATGTGCTGTAAAATGGTCGTAAATTTGTAATTCAACGTGTAAATCCGCGATAGCTTGTTGTGTTAACTTGTTAACTTACTGAAATAGCAAATGTTGGCCATTAAATAACATTATCATATAAGCTAATCCTTTTACAATAAATGACCGTTTTTAAAATAAATACATAATGCTCCGTTATGCACTTATATATATGGATAAAATGTTATTGAAGAAAATTTGAACCCATTAAAGTTCAAAATACGTGCACTAAATTCTCAAGAAAGCCTTCATTTTCCTTCTTCTTAGAACTATTTATATTATTCATTTGTGCAACATCATTGTTTATTAAATACAATATTTTAGCGAATTCTTACTTCATGAAATATGTCACATGCAAAATAATTTTGTTTCAAAATATTGATTCGTCTTTATTTTTGCAGAATATTAACAAATCGAAATAACTTTGGAATTTGTTTTACCCGATGACACACCTAAATGGAATATGTATTGTCATTCAAGGTAAATCAATATTTACAACCACACATAAACGAAAATTGACTTACTACATTTCCTCCAATAGCCATTTATTCCCAAAAATTCTATGCGCTGTGTAAACATAGATATGTATCAGTTTCCTTTCTTTCCTGGTCATGTTCAAATGTGGGGGTATGCGATAGACTTACCTCACAGTGGTGCCTACTGGGCAGCGTATACTCATACGATAAAAATGCATATTAACCTATTCTATTTAATTCTGAATTCTAACTACCATCGACGCACCGTGTGGCATATCGATCATTCGATTAAAATTAGCATTTCCCTTGAAGGAAGGAATTATGATTTCTCAGTAAGTTAAATTTAATTTTAATTGGCAAAATTTCTCTTTGAATTGTAATTTTTTTTTATTATTTGCCTTCTCAATGTTATATAAAGGGGGAGGAAATCAATGGTCACGTTTTCAATTTAGTCAATACGCTTGCTATTTATATTATATTGCTTTAAATAAAAAGTTTGATTTATCAATTCAAGTGTTGAATTTCCACACCATCATATGCGTAATTCTTAACCATTTCAATTGATAGATAAAATTATGCTGTAAATAAAGAACGCATCATAGATTAAATGATAGTTATTCTTTTTAAGGTTGAGCTTCAGAAGAACAAAGGAATTAATTGTCTTTGAAATGAAGGAAGAAATATTCTTGTCCACAATCAATACTCCTGTAGTGATTATTATTAAATCACATAAATGACATGACTTTGAATTTAAAAAAATCTTTGCTGCAAAAGCGAAAGAAGATTTGGTGGTTTATTCATTTGAGTTTTGCTGAGCTGAAATAATAACTAGCACTCATTTCCTTTTCATAATCTCACATAATTAATTTAAATCGTATTTAGTAATATGTGTCTCTTGGGAGACAGACGGTATATCGCATTTTAAATACAAGTACTTATGCATTTTGATTAGTCATTCATAAAGCCTGTTTTCTGTGTAGGCATGTCATTTGATATATTAGAAAGTAAAAGCAGGTTTTTGTTTGTGCTGCCCAAATTTACTGTTATAATAATTGACAAAAATCTGCCATTTTGTAACTAGATTGCTAAAACTTTGTGACCAATACCAAATGCCGAAATTCATGTGATATGATGCATATTTTCATCATAATTAATATGAAATTTAACATCATTAAAATTTTTGGAGTATTTAGTTAGAATTACATAAAGACGGCTGATACAGGGAAATTGTCTTTTAATTAAAAAAATGAATTTTTAAGAGTACGAACAATTAACAAAACAAGCCATAGGGAAGTAACTTGAAAAAGACAAATTTTGACATTTTACAGCGCCTACGAATATACGATATTTTATAATTATAAACAACTTCAAATTAAACATTTTTGAAATTCACCAGTGTAAGTATATATTATCGAAAAAACTGCATTTTCTCATATTTTTTTTAATATCAAACTTTGTTTGATTTAAACAACATTCATTTGCAAAAAATTAACCTAAATACTGTGATAGGAGAAAATCTTAGCTCGAATGGAACAATTCCCTTATATATTTGATATTTGCAATTTTTAAGCGTATAAAAAACAGTCTACAACAAGCTGCGGTGAGACCCTGGACAACGTATATTCATATGGCAAAAAGGTCTATTGACTGGCAGTTGATTTCTGACTTCAAACTACCCTCACCCCCTTGTATGTTATATTCGTCTACTTCACAGTACTCACCTCACCTTTTTCTACCTTCTTCTTTGAAGCACTCTTCTGTTCCCCTCTGTGAAGCCTGAAGTCAACTTAAGGGCTAATGATAACTATCAGAACGCCTGAAATTTGATATAAATAAATTTTTGAAGTGTTCAAACCATTTGATAGTAGAGAACTTTTATTTATTTCAAATGGCAGGCTTTATGATATTTATCATTAGCCCTTAATCTTTCACTTCAGCTTCTCCCGAGAGGGAGGGGGTACATTTATAGCAGTTAATTAATAGCAGTTCATTAACAGACTTCTTGCTTCCCAGTATCTTTAACTTTCCTTCCGTGTCTTTAGAGCTGGACACCGAATCAGGTGGGTCTTCTCCATTTCCTCATGTAGGTTACATAGAGGGCATGTGGGTTGAGTGTATACTCCCAATCTGTGAAGGTGTTTTGCCAAGCAATCGTGTCCGGTACGTAGTCTGAACTCAGCAACGGCTTCGATTCTTGGCCAGTCGGGTATGTCGGAGAGTGCCACTGTCCACTGTTCCTCCTTTGTTCGAGCTTTGAGTTCGTTGAACCTTGAGGTCTGGAATTCTCTCCTGATTAAGGTCTTTATTGTGTGGAAAGACATCGGCCGGTCCATGCATTGCAAAATCGTTGTCCTCTTCTTAGCAAGTGTGTCAGCAATCTCATTGCCTTTAATGCCACCGTGACCAGGATTCCATTGTAGGACCACTGTTTTGTTTTTCTCTCTCAGCAGCTCATAGAGTTTTTTACATTCCTTTATCTCAGCTGTTTTGGGTGTCTCTCTGTTTCCAATAGAGTCTATCGCTGACTGTGAGTCCGAAAGTATCACCGCTTTGGTGAATTTCGTATCCAGGCAACATAATTGGCATAGTGCTATCCTAATAGTCTCTATTTCTCCTTCAAAAGCGGATCTATTATGTCCCGCTGCTGCGTAGAAAGAGAAGAGTTCAGAATAGACAACTGCACCAACGTTTGCTTGGTTTTCTATGTATGACCCATCAGTGAAGATTTGGAGACATTGATCTCCAGGATAGTTGACATTGTTTGTCTCAAGGGCCAGTGAGCGCATTTGCTCGAGAGGAGTGTTTGATTTCCTGAAGAAGTCGAGCAGTTGGGTGCGACACACTACATCAATGTCTGCTAATGGGTTCATGGGGAGAGAGGCTTTTTGGTTGATCATCGATTTGTAACGCTTTCTTCAGTTCTATGGCTTTCTGTATTAGACCAGATTGCGTTTTCAGATGTCTTGGTCTATTCTCATAGGTGCAGAAGAACTTTTTCATGGGAATGCGCAGTAGTTTCTCATACCGGATCAAGGCCTTCTCTTTGATAAGGGAGCCTATTGTGGTGTTTCCTGTAACTTGGAGCATTGCATCAATGGGTGTTGATTTTATCCCTCCAGTAATTAGTCGTAATGCTTGGTTGTGTGCCTTCTCGAGGGGTTTGAGAGTCACCTCTGTGGCTGTAATGAGTGGCTCACAGCAATACAACATTATTGGCTGAATAAACATTTTGTAAGTGGTGTTTAGAGTTGAGCGCGCACAGCCCCATACACTACCAGCAAGACGCTTCAGGACATTCAGTCTATTGGAGACGCGTTCTGCTATTTTAGCAATGTGACTTTTCCACGTTAGCTTTGTGTCAAAAGTCATTCCGAGATATGTGAACTCATTGGTTTTTTCTAGGGTAATATCCTTGTACTTAAGAGCGGGTTTATGCTCTGATGGGCCAAAGAAAATGTTTGGAATGCAGTTTTTGCGGTGTTAATTACCATTTCATTGTTGTCACACCAGTATGCTAGTAGTTTAAGTGCACTATTAAGAGCACTTTCTGTCCTCTCCTTAGCGTTTTTCTTAGGGGCGGAATACCATAGAATAAGATCATCTGCATAAAGTAAGCACTTAACGCCCGTGACTGTACCAATTCGGCTATATCATTGATGAAGACATTGAAAAGAGTGCAGCTTGTGACAGCTCCCTGTGGAAGGTCTGTTTGCAAAAGATTGGATTTTGATAGAGCATTTCCGTATCTGACTTTACACGATCTTTGTCCTATGAATGCTTTTATCCAGTTTAGCATGTTATGCTTAAAACCAATCTTTGCCAATTTAAGAATTAGCTTCTATTTCCATACAAAGTCATATGCTGATTTGAAATCGACGAAAACAGCCGTAATTGGATTTCTTGCATCAAGGGCATCTTTGATGTGTTGGGAGAAAGTTATTATTATTTAGCTTGAATGTGAGAGTACGCAGCACTTGCATCATCTTCCTTGATAATTGTACCAAAATTTTAACTACTCAACTCATAGCAATAAATATTGTTCCCAATATTTTTCTCGATTTATTATCTTGTTTTATGAAAAAAACTCTATTTAGGTAAGAAAGATATTTGAACAACTGCTCTCTATTTACAAGCTATGGCAGTCAGCTAAATACATTAATTTTGTGTCAGGGAAAGAAGAATATTAGAATTTTAATTGTGAGAATATCGTTAAAGTTTGTTCTAAAGTTGTTTAAATAGCAAATAACTCCAAACGACAATTAATGACAGTCAAAATAGGTTAAAATAGTGTTTTATTTCATGCAAAATGAATTTCGTTAAGTGATTTATATTTATTTAGTTCAAAAGGCAGACGTTTTGATAGTTATATTAGGCCTTTGGCTGACTTTGTACTTCATAGAGTGGAGGTTAGTAAAAGTGAGAAAAGTTCGAGTGGGAGGAAAAGGAGTATGTAAAGAGACAAAGGGACACAAAGGCAGATAAAAGGTATGATGAGTACTTTTGAAGTAGACGAATTTGACATATATAAATTCACTGGCCTATGATATTAAATTTGTTTAATTTCATGTTTTAATTGTTCTTAAATACCATTAATCCGAATGCCCAAATTTTCTGCAAAATGCCCGGAAATTTATTCTTTATCATGTCAACTCGTGTTATTCTGAAGAAAGCTAATTTCAATAAATAAACAACATTCTCATACAAGGTGATGATTTTAATTTATATCGCCGTTTTTAAAATAAATTCTAAGTTTTCCCAGTTAATTCAAATATTTTATCCACTTATAGACTTACCTCTACGTGGTGTACCCTGCGCAACGTATACTCATACGGCAAAAAAGTCTTTAAACTGGTAATTGATTTCTGACTTCAAACTACCATCACCCCACTGTACGTCATATTCGAATACTTCCACAGTACACACCTCACCTTTTTTCTACTTTATTTACCTTCTTCTTTGAAACATTCTTCTGTCCCCCTCACTCTCGAGTTTTTCACTTTGATGTTCCTTCCCCTCATTTAAGACTGAAGACAACTACAGGGCTGATGATAACCATCAACACACCCGCCCTTTGATATAAATAAATAAATATTTTATGAACTTTAAAATTCATGAAGATCTGGTATTCACAGTCTATCATATTATCTCAAATTTATTTCAACTGATTTATTTCCGAGCTAACCTTGAATGAGTAATTGAGCAATTCGAAATGTAGATCGGCTACAATAATTTAGTTTCATCTTTAAATTTACCCTATGCTTACATCACTGTGTTAATCTTTCAGCAGGAATATGTAAACCTTCAAAAGTCTTAAGCTAAATTCTATCTTTTGAAGTGATTGCTAAATGGGAAACTTCATTTAAATTGTCAGAATTGGCCTTTATCAGTTGTGAAAACATAATTTTTCAAAACAATTGAATAAAGAGACTAATATCAAAGCTTCCTACACCAATGGAACAAAGTCTTATACTGGCTATTAAGTATGAGTAAATACCTCTACTCAAGTTCAAATTAGGCGGTTAGAAAATAATGGATATTCGNGTGCAATTAATTTTACTTGAAATCAACTTAGTAGAAATTTACTAATTCTTTATTTTGAATTATTAAATGTTAACAAAGGCAAACAATTCTTATTTACAATTTCACTTACCGAACTAATAAATTAATCATATCATTTAACGTTAACATTTAACCTACTGATATAAAAAATGGAAATTAGCATACGGATTGCAAATTCATCGGTGGGTCTGGAATTAGACATACTGATAACGGTTTCCTGTGAGCATTTACCATTATAGCTTTCCATATCTCATTCAGGTCACAAAAAATATGTATACAAAATCATACAATATACTCTTGTTGTGCAGAAAGTCCCGAATTATAAGTTTAAATTATTTAACCAGGTCAAATAATCAAAAGTCCGATTGGCTAATGGCTAAAAACTTAAATATTTAAATTAACTTGCATTAATTTAAATAACAGTAACATTGAACGTTCTGTTATTTGTGAGAAATATTATGCACCTAGTGACGTTTGGCTTTGTTAGATTTAAGGATGGAATTGATTCTGTAAAATAAACTTTTCCACTTAGGAACATCTCTACGACTCCACAGTGCGTTACGTTTAGTTATAATGAAGGCAATTTAATTATATGGTTTTAACTTTGAGTCATTATTTTAACTTTAAATGAACTCTTCACTACAGATAAAAAGTAATTTAATAATGATATATTTTTTTGAGAATTGTTTTGCTTAAACATGAAAGTATTATTTTCCAATTCTAATATTGATTGTCATTATTACATGTAATTCTTAAAAAATGCAATTGACTGTTCAAATAATGCTACAAATAACGAGTATTAATGTGTTAATGATAAAAATACTTCCTTCTATTTGATATGAAGCCAGAGCACGAGAGTGTCCGCAGAACGGGGGTGTGCGATAGACTTACCTCCACGTGGTGCGCCCTGGGCAACGTATACTCATACGGCAAAAAGGTCTATTAATCGGCAGTTGACTTCTGACTTCAAACTACCAAGACCCCACCGCATTTCATATTCGACTAATTCCACAGTACTCACCTTTTTTCTACCTTTGTGTCTGTTTGTCTCTTTTACGTCTGTGAATCATTATTCTGTCCCCCCCTCTCGACTTTTTGCCTTTTTGGTGTTCCTCTTTCTGTTAAGCACGGAGTCATTTAAAGGGCTAATGATACCTATCATAACGCCTGCCATTTGAAATAAATAAATAAATTTGATATGAAGTTTGGTAGGAATGTGAAAAGGGTTTGGTTACAGATTAAAGGTACTCATCAGAGTGAATCCTAATAATATTTTAGTGAGTCATTTTGAACTTCACCGATTGTGTGACTTAAGCTACATAAGTGTCAAACTACTTTAAAATCGTGAAAAAAAGTCAGGTGGGTTGCAGTATTGAACAACTTGGAAATGAAAATGTAGTAAGGGCCATGTGAAAATTTAAGTGCATTGGTTGACAGACGGTATGATAAATTTTTGTTTATGTGTACATATATATTTAATGCTTAGTAATTCATAAAAATAGGCGTTTTGTTTAGATGCGTCAACTGGAATGCGAAGTCTGGTTTTTTTTGCTAATTAGAACAATGTATTCATTACAGAATTCTGCAGTTGAAATAGAATTGAATTAATTTTTCCCATCATAAATAAAATGCTATTTTTTAATAATTATGCGTATTTATTTTGCGATTTAGTAAGTGCCAATTTGTATAAATGGTTCTTAAACTTTTAAATATAAATTGTGAAATTTTGTGTACAACCCCGGAAGATTTTGCATGCATTTGAAAATTAAATAAATAATAAAAAAGAAATACTATAATGGAAAAGAGGTTCAGACGTCTTAACCTAAATTTTGAAAAGTTGATTTCATCAAAAGCGAAATGTGTTCACATTCTCATCGGTATTCTGTAATTTTGTAGGTTGGAACATGTAAACAAGCTCATTACACCTCTATATATCTAAACTGGTCTAACAGATTTGAAGTGACATTTCGGGACAAATTTGACGATATAAACGCGGTCTTTTGCAATGAGACGAAGTTCTTTGAAACTTTTAAATCGTTGATTGAAAAATTTAAATAAAATGAGTGGAAAATGTAAAGTTGTGGAGAATAAGTTCTGTGGATATCATTACCAGAGTGTACATTACACGATTTACCAATCAATTCAGCAATTGTATAACAAATGCCATTTTTATGTCCATACCTTAACTGCAGTTTGTATCTACGGCATATTGATCCTAAAAATAATAAAATAATAAAACTTTACATACTCTATTTTACGTTTTTGCTCCAATTAGTATGAGTTTTAATTTTCCAATGGTGTTGACACGATTCTCGAACTATTTGAGTAAGACATATCACAGCCCTCTATTTCAGAAGAAACAGTTAACTGCAGCAAAGTACAATTAAATAGAATTGCAACCTTGCATTATAAGCAGTTTTCAACATTTATCTCAGTTTTATACATCTTCATTACCAATTAATTAGTATCTGAGCATTTTGCATTCATTGCAACTAACATAGCTTATGATGCCAGACTCACAAAACTTGCGGTTTATCAACACGCTCAACCAACAGAAAGATTGGGGAATTTTTAAAAAGCATTTTTTCAACCTTTCTAAATTTAAATGAAAGAGGCCAACGCTTTTTATAGGACAAACGCAGTTTGTTTCGTTTTTACGAAGAAGAAATTAGAAATGAGTACATGAAGCAAGTGATATGAGGGACACTATGTAGTTATGTTGATATTTAATCAAAAGATCTAAAGAAAACTTTGAAAACAAATTTATTCACTCATAAATTTTGCATCTTGCTACTCTTAATCATTTAAATTTATTAAAAATGAAATAGCTATTTTCTGTATTCAGATTTGTCATCTATTTTCAAATTTGCTTTTATCACAGAAAATTCATTGAGAGATTCCAGCATTAACAAAATGAAATGAAAGTTATCTTACGTGAAATGTTGATAAAGTCACAAAAATGTAAAAATCTGTTCTTAAAATAAAAAAAACCAATTCAAAAATTAATTGTTAAGAAGCGCTTTAAGAATTATGTATGATAAAATATTAAAATAGACAAAGTTAATTACAAGAAAAAAATGAACTATTATAACATGCATGGTGTCATATTCAGAAAACTTCAGAAAGATTATGAATGTACTTGGTTTGATAGTTAATTGCGATTTATCATGGGACAACCAAATTTATGTTTTAGACAATTTTCGCTAACCTCCTGATTTGAACTTACGCTGGGCAATCTAGCTCATTTGATTGACAAGTAAAAGCTTTTGATCCATTGGTGATGAAAGCCTCCTCATCAATCGCTTTATGCACCCTTTTTGGAATTATGTGTTCACTTTCACGTCCTAACTGTATAAATCCGATTATAATTATCTAATTAAAAAAATAATTTAAACTATATGTTTGAAATGATATTTGGCATAATTAAAATTGATACTGTTCACGTCGTGTCACTTTCAGCTTCATTTAGCCCACAACTCATTGCAGTGAATATGCTTATCTTGATCAGACTGTAAAACAATATTGAAACGCAGTTAAAAATTTCTATTTGCTGGTCATGGTAGTAACTTTTGCCTAATTACGTTTTCAGACGTATAATGCAATGAGGTTTTATTGATTATACACCCCAATTATCACAGGTGCCTTTGAAAGACCGTTCATGGTACAGGAAACATTTTATTTTTTCTTTACAGTATGTAGAGTTCATGGGTATTACATTCATAAATATGTTTTATCTTTTTTACATTCCCTTCTAAAAATGCATTTAATTAGTGCACAGATATTTCCAGATTTCACCATATTGCCAAAGTGTTTATTATATGTCAATTTGTATTTTCGCAGTATTATTAATGTCTTTGGTTCTTTTATAACTTGTTCGGCTAAAAGCCGAGATTTAACTAATTCAATTGTAGTAAGTTAGTAAAATGCTTCTAGACATTTTGACAAATATGCGCACAGTAACTAAAAAAGCCATTAAGGAAATATCCTAAATCGAATTGCAGAAAAAATAGTAGGTATATCAGTTTCCATATTTCAGCTTAATCAATATTTGATATTTACACAAAGGTTTGTACAAACAAATCTACTAATCGGTCTTACAGCATTCAAAATATAGAACTTTTACCATGTGGATAATTGTAATGAATCCTTTTAATCTACCTTATGTTTAGTCCGTTTATCCTAAGAAGAGTGTAACAGTTTTACAAGGCATAGACAGGGCGATGTCTTTCCACACAATGAAGACATTAATCAGGAGAGAATTCAAGGCTTCGAGTTGCAAAGAACTTAAAGCTCAAACAAAGGAAAAACAGTGGACATTTTTTAGCGCTGTTTGTGAACAATTCAACGATTTGATCAGATCATAACGTAAATAAATAGCTTTATGATTTATTAATCTAAATTTTCCATTTTTCTTTAGATAGAGCTACGAAAGAACAAAAAGCCTGTTTGTCATTTGGTAGGTATTATTGGCCTGCAGACTCAGTCACAATACTCAAGTCATGTGGCGTATTAAATCTCATTATCCATATTTTCAAACCAAGTTAAACATGAGCATTTAATTCACTTTACTGTAACGTTTAATAGGAACAGCTGGATTGCACATTTGTTTACTCTCGAGATGGAATGCAAAATGGCACATATTTTCTTTTTGAAGTCTCACACAAAGTATATTCAGTTCATATAAAGGAATTTATGTCTACTGAGAAAAAGGCGGAATGTCTTGTACATGTGTGTCGACTGATAAAACGAAATGCGAAAGTTTGTTTTGTTTAGTTTGGTGTAATATTAATTTTATTGAAATTAAAATCAGTCTGCTACTTGAATATAAATCGAATAATTATTAATGTTTAAATAAAATACATTTCTGGAGATAGAAAATGAATAAAACATTAACTTTATTAACCATTGTCATTGTTCAAATAAAATTGCAATAACCTTTGTCATGACCAATAAAATCGGCAAATTCATTTGTGAATTTGACGTTCACAATTTTAATTATCTTAATCACAATACGTTTAAAGCCAAGATTGAAAAAAAGATAACGCTGAAATAAGCTAACTTAAGCCTAATTGCATATAGTACTTACTGTGGGACTGAATTGATGTCTACAAATTTGACAAACCCAATAATTTTACTTTATGGTCAATTTACCTTCAATTTTGCTGTCTTTCATATGTAATATTGGAATTGGAATCTTTTATTTTACTTCCTGCCTTTAAAAGTAGTTTAATAAAAATTAATAATTTTTAATTTTTAATATTTCCCGTGAATATATATTTTATCGACCTATGACATAATTTCTAAATTTCATTTCGGATAATTTACATTTTAAGTCGGAATCTTTATTAAAGGCATTTAGATTAGCTAATTAAGCTGATTTCTGAAAAAACGCTTTATACAATAGGCAATCGTAGAGTATTCGTTGGAGGCTAAGATTTCATGATAGATCAATTT
>UZAE01014571.1:0-13466 GCA_900617975.1 Rodentolepis nana | reverse complement strand
ACTGATTTGTAGCCACCATGACCCTGAACAATATGTCAAAGGTAATGCCAGGTTTCCTTTCACTTAAATAAACATAATCGAGACACAATGACAGCTATTCGTTTGAGCATTCAATTATCACAACAAATCGTCATTTAAGCAGTAGATATAACTAAATATTTCCCACAATTACTTTTATCATGAAAGTAATTCATCCTCAAATTAGTTTCTTCCCAATGCAGATGTGTTCCTGTGAATCCAGTGATGTTTTTAGTAGACTCAACTAGTTCATACTACATGTAGACATGTATTTCCATTTTTTCGAGTCATTTACAGAATTTTTAACAATGCTCTTTTGCTAAGTTGCTAAGTTTCAAATAGACTCAACAAGTTTATACTACGAAGTTCGGCTCCTGTAGACATATATTTTCATTTTCTACGAGACATTTACCATATTTTTACAATCCTCTTTTGATACGTTTTACTAAAACGGCATGAGCAGTAGACACCTAACCATTCTTAAAGGTAAAAGTAGACGCAAAGTTATGCAACTTCTCGTAAACCTCAATAACTTGCTCAACCAATCAACAAAGACTCACGCACAGTTGTGCGCTGTCGACTATGCAAGAAACCAATGATTCTCGCTCAATTCGTTAAACGCTGAGTCGCCATATAGAACACATTACCCTCAATTAAGGAGTAAATATTGAAAGATCGAAGCATTAAAAATAGCAAAACAGGCAGCCGATTCATTAGGTTAACCAAGTAAAGTCACTGTATTTTGCGTTCATTCTTTGATAAGTTGAGTTGGACCAAATTCCGGAATTCGAAAATAATACCTTGCCACACAACAACAAATTTTTCAAAGTCATGATGTAAATTTTATTGCGCTGATTACTAATCAAATCAATTAGAATTGCCGTTTGCTTTACATCACTTATATCAACACCTGCACTGGATGTGTTCCTGTGAATCCAGTGAGATTTCTAATAGACTCAACTAGTTCATACTCCAAAGTTCAGAAATCACCACTGGAGAAGTGAATATATTGCATTTGAATTTGAAACTAGTTGGTGGTTAAATGGCTCTTCAAGTTCATTTCCCCACTACACGACAACTTGAAGTGAGGCAACAACTGTAAGATTGGCTGTAACATCAGCTGAACTATTTTGGTGCTGAGTGATTGTCACAAGTACAGAGACAAAAGGCCACAAAATAATAACTGTTTTAATGAAAATAGATCAAAAATTAAAATATAAATATTTTCTCTTTTCAGCTCATTAACAATGGAACAGTTACAAATATTGCATACGAATTTTGAGTTCAAAAGCAAAAATTGTTTAAATTGACGGAAGTGGGAAATTTCAAAATTGCTGGTTTCTCTCTTATGCGAACTCTTTTGCACTCGATCACAAACTCAATTTGGTTTCATCTAAAAATGTGTTGATCTTGTTTCAATATATCACGAATATCGGTCTTTTCTTAGTTCTCCACTTCAATTTATCTTAACTTGTTGATGGTCTGTGATATACGCTTTTGCAGCTAACAATTGAAGACCCCGATGGCACCAAACAAGAGTGATAAGAGCAAAAAGGTAAGAAACAAGTCTCTTTGCATTTCATTTGCAATACACGTTCGAGTGTTTATTGGTAGACCGTTCATGCATATGTGGATGTTGAGTCAATTGATGTGAAAGGTGGAAAGATGGAAAGTGAGATACCAAGAAATCAGCAACATGAGTAGATTCTTTAATTCACTTTTGTGATAGCATTTGGCGTCCACAGTCATTATTCATTATTCCTCATTAAAATGTTGCGGACACATTGCAGGCCTTCCATAGGGAATGGAAATTGGTGGATAATAGTCGCAATCCATTTGATCTGTACGAATGCCAAAGATGATCCCTGCATGTAGAGAGGGTCAGCATTGAGATTGCAACTCGGGTACCAAAACNTATGCGAACTCTTTTGCACTCGATCACAAACTCAATTTGGTTTCATCTAAAAATGTGTTGATCTTGTTTCAATATATCACGAATATCGGTCTTTTCCTACTTCTCCAATTCAATTTATCTTAACTTGTTGATGGTCTGTGATATACGCTTTTGCAGCTAACAATTGAAGACCCCAGATGGCACCGAACAAGAGTGATAAGAGCAAAAAGGTAAGAAACAAGTCTCTTTGCATTTCATTTGCAATACACGTTCGAGTGTTTATTGGTAGACCGTTCATGCATATGTGGATGTTGAGTCAATTGATGTGAAAGGTGGAAAGATGGAAAGTGAGATACCAAGAAATCAGCAACATGAGTAGATTCTTTAATTCACTTTTGTGATAGCATTTGGCGTCCACAGTCATTATTCATTATTCCTCATTAAAATGTTGCGGACACATTGCAGGCCTTCCATAGGGAATGGAAATTGGTGGATAATAGTCGCAATCCATTTGATCTGTACGAATGCCAAAGATGATCCCTGCATGTAGAGAGGGTCAGCATTGAGATTGCAACTCGGGTACCAAAACGTGTCTAGAAATTGCTAATGACTGTCATTACTAATGAGGCGCACGCCATCCAGCAGTAGTGAGAATTCTCAATTGATCCATGTGAGGAGAAATGGTGAGAAGTAGTGAAGGGTAAACTTGTTGTTCACTAGCTTCATTTCACTTTCCAACATGTACTAATGCCAGGGTGAACAATTTCTAATGATAATTTTCTCTTTAGAGTGAGGCCGTGGAAAAAGACCTTGGCGACAACCTTCTTGCGGAGTGGCCAATCATGTCACTCGCATATAGGCAAAAGATGAGGAGGAGTCTTCCACAATTGCACAACAGCCTACATCTCTACGAGTTGGCTGATGTGTTCGAGGACTTTGTCAGAAGCATTCAACCTTCTGGCAGAACCATCGCAAGAAGGATAAGTTGAGTGGCTCAATTGTATCACCACGCTCTTAATGACTTCATATTCACGCAATAATTTAACTAAACCTGTAATCGATTTGGTTCTTATAATACCTATCTGTTCCCGTTCATTTCGTACTTTGGAGGTGCTGTCGCTGCAACTGGGGAATACTTGGCAGAGCTCTTAGGTGAAGTCATTCATAGATTTCAATCACAAATGGCCAGAGAGGCAGGCATTCGATGAATCAAAACATGATGCATTAAAGTTATTAGTGTAATACCAGCAAATTCCCCAGCATCTAAGTGAATGCTTGAAATGTAGCCGAATCAGCGTTGTCTCCCACTTCTCATCTCTTCACTTCTTCAATTGAAGAAGGCATTTATCACCTATTTGAGGCGATTCCTCCAAGAGGAGTATTCGCGATCCAGGTTGGAGTTGATTGGCTCCTCGGCGAGTGGCTTTGCAACAGAATCCAGTGATCTGGATCCCACAATGGTGTTTGCCAAAGGTAGCCGAGAGGCAAACATTTAGAAGCATGGAGAAAAATATGATCAAATTGAGGCAAGTCCACTCCACCAATTCTTCTCAGCACGCGTAATCCTTCCATCCATTTACCCACTCACTCGCTCACTTGCTATTTTTCCTCCGTAGGTGCTCATGGAAATCTCCTCAAAGCTGATAAATAATAAAAAGAGTTTGAGGATTGAAGACATTAAAGCGGTTCCTTTTGCAAGGATGAGAATCGTAAAGTTCAAATCCTATAAGCACCAATTCGCAGTCGGCATGAGCTTCTCCAATCATTTGGTTAGTTGAATGTCGTATTTAGGAATGAGCAGTGTCATCTGCGTACTCAGTAGCCTCATCTCTCCTTGCCTTACTTTACCTCACCTCACCTCACCTCGCCAATTCCCTTTCTTCCAAGGCACTTCGGAAAACCGGTTTACTCAATGAGTATACCAAGTACGAGCCACTGCTAGTGAGTCTGGTTGTGATTCTGAAGAAAATCATCAAGGTAGGAGGTGTCTTTTTGTGCATGCGAGGCATGTACAATGGTCTCTGAGGCGTGAGAACGAAAAACACGCATTTTTGCTTCCAGGAAATCGACAACTTGCCCTCGCGTGTGGGTGGAATTTTCTCCCATGCCTACTCTCTCATAATGATATTCTATCCAACAGAAAGGCTACCTGCCCTGCCTCCAGACAGTAAGAGCCATTGAAATTGACCACAACCTTCTTCACTTTCCATCTATCCACACAACTGGCATGGTGTGGACTGTCGTTGTGATGGATTTAGATACGTCATGGAAAGGGAAGAGGCGTTCAAGTCTTCACATGCAACCGAACATGTCTAGAACATCGTAATGCCTAAGATATCAAGAGTTCCATCATAAATGTAGTGCTAGGTTGTGGTAGAAGGCGGATTAGTTTTGACTAAGTCTCCAAACATATTTGATAACTCGTAGAGGTGCAGGCTGTTGTGCAATTGCCCATCTTTTGTCTATTCGCACTCGAAAGCATTGGCCTCTTCGCTTCACAATCCTTCACACCACCTTCTTCCATGGTCTCAATCTGAGACACAAAGATCGATTCCCTCCAGTTCGTACAACATTCATCAAGTTGAAGACCAGTGAATTAGTAAAACGACCGAGCTTTCAGCAAAGTGTCCATTCTCATACAACACACAAGTCGTTGTAGCTTTGAGGTGGTGTTCAAGGCACTGGTTCCTTTATCAGTAGTTGATGGGTCTTTTTGCTAATGCATCTGGTAAGGAATAGGGTAGATAATTAAATAGTTATTCTGGTTGGAGCTTTCTAACTGCTTCAACCACAGCACAGCAACTGTCATGGCTTTGTGAAGCATCATATCCAAACTCAATCTATGAAATTTTGATTTCCTAATATGCTGGTGATTAGATGTCACTACAAATTTCAAATTGATTACGTGTCACCTTGAAGGGAAGAGAAATCTCGATAATCTACATCATATGGATTGACACGTCTTTGGTGCAGATTATGTGCCGTTAGTGAATGAGAAGATGAGGGAATGGCGAACATATTTGGCGATGAACTTAGTTCAGAAAGAAAGGTTATTCTGATTAGCCCACTAAATCAATAAAACTGTGACAGCTTGAAATTCTAAGGTACACTCACCATGTCCAACTTCTAACTTTGCTTATATTGTGCAAATAGGCAAGGCCTAAGGATTCACTACCGCCTTCCATCTACAACTGTACTACATTTCGTTTTGTTTACATCTTTATCCACTTAGAGTTGGCTTAATGTTCAACTTGCTTATAACTCTTATATCAATATAATGCCTTTCCCTCTTGTGTGATTATAGCCAAAACACTTGTGTCAATACGATCTCATAAAGCATCATTAATATAACATTATTTATTCAAGTTATGTTGTGAAGTTCATGGGCGTTTTTGTTAATAATTAGAAGAGTTGTCTCATGCCAATTGAGAAGTGAACTAACTGGGTGAGGGAAACATAAAAATTTTTTTGTAAGCTTAATATATGTTTCATATGGATTGAAGGACATGAAATTTCAGATTTGCTCAATAATTCATCACGATGAATGTGTTGTAATCATTTCAATAATTGGTAAGTCTCACAAATACAGATATTCGCAACATTGAAGTAAAATTTAAGTTTAACTGTTTGATGATGACGTGTTTAGCCAATCGGAGAATAATTTAAATTTACTTTCATTATTATTATAAAGATTATTGTTATAAGCAATATTGGCTGTTGCGCGCATTATGGATAATTTAGGTTTTGTTGAGTTGGGTAAAGCTTTTTTGCCATGGATATAGGCAACTGTTCTGGGGAAAGAGGACATATTTTATCAATTGTTGGAAATAAATCAATGCACATAAACCATCAAATAAAAGAAATTACAATGAATAGAAGATGACGAATTAATTAATCTAATTATGGAATACCATTTATCCTAAACATGCACCCTCCTATATTGAATCCTATGCTGAATGAGACTAAAGAGGAAGTGGAATGTGGTGCACTGTGCCTCAACTCCCTCTATCCTCCTCGAAACGAGAAGGTGGCACTTCTGAGAAAACATCGACAATCGCAGTCATGTTCAACTTCAAAATGCACAAAGAGACTTTTGAGGGTGTTCACACAAAACGGAAGAAGTATGGCAGAGCACATTTGTAAGTGGGCACTTGAAGCCATATTGAATGCACGTCATGAAGCATAAAGCCAGTTAAGTGGTAACAATGGCGTCGTCAAATGTCAAACTCATTGAAACGGGAAAATAGAACTTTCGATAACTCTTGTGTAACTCATGAATAGCAAAGTGGACAGATATTAAAGCATGGTTACAAATTTACTAATAGGCAATTGATTGGGAACATTTAAAATACTGTTATCGAAAGATTCAAATGCCCATTTACATTTACATTTTCATTGAAACGAATTCGACACCTCTACATGCGCAATATTGGCAAGAGATTGAGAGGTGAATGTCCAACTGATTTTAAATTTAATCGGAGTACGAGAAATGAATTGATGATCTTGTTTTTAAATAAAAAATATTTTTTTAAATATTCCTCATCATCTGAATTTCGATTATGCTTGGATATGAAACCTGTTTTTTAATATTTAGAATAATTTTATTCACATATTAATTTAATCCTCTTTCTATAGCTATCTGCACATTTTTGTCAAAGGGCGTTTCACATTACTTCACTCCTTTGAGTCAATTGTCCTTATCTCATGTCTGAAAACCTAGACAAATGTGGATAATAATAGCCATAGTAATGAAAATAAATTCGAAGGAGTATTGTACTTTTTCAAGTAGCGGGAATTCATTTTGTTCAATATCAAACCACTTTGTTCATAAAATCAATCATTATGATTGCGGAACAGCTACCTTCATGTCTCTTTGCGCATCTACGTTTAATTTCCACAAGCGATTGAATTCAAGTGAGCTATGCTAGTAGACCGGGATCTGAAATTTAAGCTGTCAATATCAATTTTCTTAAGCGCTTTATGAACATAAGTACACTGAAAGAATGCCAGGCAAAACTAGTAAAATTGAGGTTTCTTCATATAAGGTGTTATTTTTTATTAAGGTACATTATATAAACTATATATGTATTGACATATGTACATATAAATATTTATTTATTTATATTTTTTATAATTACACACAGTTTAAACACGATTTCCCCTTTGGCTATGTGTCCCTAATGGATTGTCTACGAGCTGTAAATTCTCAAGCCTTTTGCGCGTCTACTTTACCGAAATGTGAATGAATGCACAATTCATCTCTATAGTTAGATCTTCTTGGTAAACACCAATGAGACTGTTGAATCTGGCTATGTACTCCAATGTTTGCCATTTATAAGTTGGTTTTTCTTCTATTGGTGCATACGAATATTGATATAAATAATTTGAAAATTTCAAATAATCCCATTCAGTTGATGTTGTTAATGTATCACCAATTTTTTCTGGGTCTTGCATTATTGCGCCAATCAAAAGCTTACGTGAGCTGCGATAAATGCTTGAGTTTTACCTAAGAGCTCAGCTACAAATTGATTGGTTACTGAGAACTATATATATTTGAGGTAAATGTTAAATTACACTTACGAGGGCAATGATTACCATTCTATTCGTTTTGATCTCCCTACAGTTGACTGTTTCTCCTGTAATAGATGGCATAGACTTGCATCAATCAAATTGTTCGTGAATGGTGTCAACGCTGTCTGGGAAAGCATAACCTCTAATATTTTATTTGGGCGAATCAGAAGTAAGCAGAAATTCAATGCAATTAATATTTCATTGATTTTTAGTTGGACGAATTCTTTGTCAATAAGAATCGTAAAAATTTAAAAACCAATATAACAAGTGGCAGATGTTATGCAGAAGACCAAGTGATCGGAGAACCGTGCAATATGCATGATGGTAATGTTTTCCTGTGGGCCCTTATCACTACAAATTTCCATTTTTCACATAGGTTATTTAAATAAAACAATCAATAACGTTACAAGATTCAAAAAATTGACGGGTTCAACAGCGGCAATCTATTAAGTTACCATAATTGTCCCGAAATATCAATTCAAGTCGGTTGAACCAGGTTAGATATTGAACAAACTGGTCTTTATTTAATTACGAACGATCTTCAAAATCCATTTGCTTTAAATATGGAATTGCAAGCAATTATTACTCCTACAGAAGAGTTGTGTTATTAAGCTAATACTTTTTAATCTTCTAGAGAACGAGCAGGTGACATCACCAAGCAAGGGAAAGTCGGAATATGAAATGACGGATTTCAACACAGGTTTTATCTTAGTTAGTTTATTTTCGTGACCTTTTATTGGTTAGCACCTACTTTTTAGCCCATTTTTAAAAAAATGAAAATTGATCGAGGAATAAGGAACTATTAGTTCATCCATGTTAAAAAATTAAACGTGAAAGAGCTAGTGAAAGAAAGCTTTGTTTGCTCATCGTAAGAACTTTTCTGTTGGCTCTTCAACTCCCTCGGGGTCCTAATATTAAACTTTTGGCCTTGAGTTTAACTTTGTTTTTTTGCAATCGAATAATTTATTTAAAGACACCACTGTCTGCATGTTCTGAATTATTTGAATGCCTAACACTCTTTAAGTAGAGTTCATAGTTGTCTTTAGACCGTCGTGAGCATGTTCTTCTATACACCATTGTACTCGATGAACTAGTTTCTGAATTTAACTTGCATATATGCATGTGGTAACTAATGCTTTTTCTGGCATTCTTTTCAGTGGGTCTACCTGCATCTTCATCCTGAAATTTCCTGTTCCTGGCCACCTGTGGATTTTCATCGAGAAGTGTACGTATTCTTTGAGCACAAAGTTAGTTCTCAACTCAACTTAATTTGTTCCAATATTTACATAACATCTAGGACCTGGATTGACAACCTGAGATATTGCCATAGTAAGAGATAAAAAGAGTTGTATTTTTATTATGGATGTCCCCTATGTATCAATGCTTCATTAATCAGCATGCAAACCTTCCATGGCAGTTAGCTTGTTTCCCATGGGCGTTCAGCCGATGTGTGGAGCAGCCAGCCTCATTGACTAAGTCTGGGAGAATTTGGGTCTCTTACCGAGAAGGCTCTTGGATATCACTCTCTACCTATGTTACGTGTTTGAATTTGCTTGGGAATCATAAGAAAGTTCAGTGAGGAGACTTCGTCCAGAGGTAAGAAGCGGAAGAACGGTATTTGGAAGTCCATTGTCTGCTAGTGCCTGCGGTGGATTGGATGGGCAAGTTCGAGTTCAGGTGATTGATACTCATCTGTGTGCATTCAATGGCATAGCTGCTTAATTGGGCAGTAGATTCTGGCCAACATGAGAGATGGTAAAATTCGCGATTTTCGTAGGAGTGATTTCTCTCACCTTCCAAATCAGGTTCTAGGAACACTTTTCAAAACGAATTTGCTAGTTCTAATAAGTGTTGGTTAGACCTTTCAAAATATTTGCTTTTTCTTTTTAAATAAGTTATCTAATTTCCAGTCAATAAAGATGTGAAGTCTGTTGGTGTCTTAAAGTAGCAAATTACATTTGAATTAACGTTGTACGTAGAGAGTATAAAATTTGAAGTATTACCGTAGTGACACAATTTGTTGTGAAGAGAAATGGCAGAATGAATTTCTCGGTATCTTTCCCCAAGCCAAGTTGATGATATTTCCACTAACGGATTTCTCATCTAAAATAGTTTAATTCATTTTCTATTTATTTAAAGATTCCTTTGAGACACCTGAGGGCAGGCCCTACGCTGATGTGTTCAAGCTCTTTAAATGAGAAAACGTTCTTACAAGCCTTGACTCAACTATGAATGTCATATCTGATCAATTAATACCTGAAGATAAATTTACTTATTCTTTTTTAATGCTTTCAGTAAGATATCCTTAAGGCGAATTTTGTAGAATTTAAGTAATCGAGAAACTTACTAAAGTGCTCTCACCACTATTTCTGTTTAATTGTTTCTATTTCCATAGTTTTTAAGGCTTCTATTACTTATATTATTTAAGTAAACTCTACATATAATTACAAGGGTCAAATGTAGGCTACGAGAAGCCTAATAAAATACGGAACACTCAACGCCTTATGAGAATTTCGGTAAATCAGCGCTTTCATAATTCGAAGTATGACTACGATTTCATCTCTTTCTTATTCACCCTCGCTATCTTCCTCATTTTAATAAAGTGGTTTATTTTTCCTTTAATTAAAATGCGAAGTAGAGTTTTCCACTTGCAAGTAATAAAATTAGCAAAACAAGGACAATTTTAAGATGACTTAATCTTACAACCATCAGCGCTGTTATGAAGCTCATGTCCAATCCAAATTTATTAAAAGGTAATTTTGCTGGTTTTTTTAATAAAGTCGTTTCTACGCATATTGCATTCCATAGATACGTCTACATTTGGTCCTTTTTCTAGCCTGGATCAACGAAACTTGCCGCTTCCTCTGGCTAAAACAATTGAAGTGCAACAACCTCCACATCCTTCGGCGTCAAAAACCCTCGCCTCGCCACACATGGATAAGATTTATTTATATTAAATGGCAGGCTTTATGATAGTTATCATTAGCCCTTTAATTGACTTCAGGCATCACAGAGGGAGAGGAACATGAAATCGAAAAAGTTGAGAGGGGAAACAGAAGAGTGTTTTAAAGATGTAAAAGAGACAGACACAAAGGTAGATGAAAGGTGAGATGAGTACTGTGAAGTAGTCGAATATTTTATACAGTGGGGTCATGATAGCNCAGGCCCTACGCTGATGTGTTCAAGCTCTTTAAATGAGAAAACGTTCTTACAAGCCTTGACTCAACTATGAATGTCATATCTGATCAATTAATACCTGAAGATAAATTTACTTATTCTTTTTTAATGCTTTCAGTAAGATATCCTTAAGGCGAATTTTGTAGAATTTAAGTAATCGAGAAACTTACTAAAGTGCTCTCACCACTATTTCTGTTTAATTGTTTCTATTTCCATAGTTTTTAAGGCTTCTATTACTTATATTATTTAAGTAAACTCTACATATAATTACAAGGGTCAAATGTAGGCTACGAGAAGCCTAATAAAATACGGAACACTCAACGCCTTATGAGAATTTCGGTAAATCAGCGCTTTCATAATTCGAAGTATGACTACGATTTCATCTCTTTCTTATTCACCCTCGCTATCTTCCTCATTTTAATAAAGTGGTTTATTTTTCCTTTAATTAAAATGCGAAGTAGAGTTTTCCACTTGCAAGTAATAAAATTAGCAAAACAAGGACAATTTTAAGATGACTTAATCTTACAACCATCAGCGCTGTTATGAAGCTCATGTCCAATCCAAATTTATTAAAAGGTAATTTTGCTGGTTTTTTTAATAAAGTCGTTTCTACGCATATTGCATTCCATAGATACGTCTACATTTGGTCCTTTTTCTAGCCTGGATCAACGAAACTTGCCGCTTCCTCTGGCTAAAACAATTGAAGTGCAACAACCTCCACATCCTTCGGCGTCAAAAACCCTCGCCTCGCCACACATGGATAAGATTTATTTATATTAAATGGCAGGCTTTATGATAGTTATCATTAGCCCTTTAATTGACTTCAGGCATCACAGAGGGAGAGGAACATGAAATCGAAAAAGTTGAGAGGGGAAACAGAAGAGTGTTTTAAAGATGTAAAAGAGACAGACACAAAGGTAGATGAAAGGTGAGATGAGTACTGTGAAGTAGTCGAATATTTTATACAGTGGGGTCATGATAGCTTAAACTCAGAAGTCAACTGCCGGTTTATAGACTTTTTTGCCGCATGCGTATACGTTGCTCAAGGTGCACCACGTGGAGGTAAGTCTATCGCACACCCCACACATGGATAAGATTGTTTTTGACAAATAGAATGTGGGTTTCACATGCGGGATATGGATACTCATCGGGAATGAGCTTATTGTTGAGAGCGTATTCCTAATTTGGTCTTTGCGTTCTGACCTAGCCAATAGCATTTCAGTCTCGGCTTTTCCATTAGCTCACTCTCTGTGCCTATTAGCTGCGTGTCTGCTTCCATTTGATTAGTTAGGTTGGGGGTGGGGGGGTCCACTTCTAAAATGATTTGTGGCTGTCAATGGTTTCTGCAATCTGGAGTCATGTTTGGTCGTGTTCTACCATGATGCAATGTAGAGGAATATGAAACATGGGATTTTGAGGCTATCCAAGCACAGATAAACTTCCAACAGATTATTGATGATTGAGTTGCAACTTTCTCATTGCTAATAGATCACATTACTCTTGACTAACCACAGACTTAAATTAACAGCCCAAAAGGCTCTGGATAGAGCAAGGAAAATCCCAACCCAGAATGTTGATTGAAAGTTAGAAAAGTATCACAAACTGAACTTTTCCACTTAGAATATGTGCTCGACTACAAGCTACCGAATTCGAAAAGAGCTACCTGTATTATTTTTCATACATAACCTACTCATAAAACAAGGCCTATATCTTATCCCTTTGCATTACACTCATTTGATATGCCTTTAATACGAATCCTCTTTTCCCCTCCCTCACACTCATGGAAATTAAAACGAATTTATTTCTCAAATCCAAAATCACTTCACACATACAGACTAGTGATTTACCCACCAGTTAAATAGCTCATGCAAATCAGAAAGTGTTGAAGCATCAAATAGAACAAGTACCATCTTCTCTAAGGCGAGAGGGCGCTGGGTTGGCGGATATACAATATGAGAAACTCAAGTTGGTTAATTTCGAGAGAACTAAATTTCTCTACTTTCTACCCAGGTGAACACTGTTCCAACAAAATACGATTTCTTACTTTCATTAATTTCCAAATGAAAGATAAAAACGAACAAGAATACTCATTCTAAAACTGTCAGCACACATAAGAACTTTCTAACAATGAGTCATTTCGTGATGGTGTATTCAGTGATTGAAACGATAGGTGTTAATGGTTAATTCTTGGACTCGATGCCATGTTAATAATTAGCAGTCATCATTGTCGATCAATGAAGCATCTTAGATCTCCCAAATATATTCAAGAAATCAATCTTCTTTTGGCTACTTGAAATATAAAAAGGGGCACTTTTATCCTCTTCGAATCTATTTTCGAGGTTGGCTTTTATGCTCTAGATGGGCGCTTAAACACTTTGAAATGTCTTTTTTTAACCTTGTCAAAACAAATTACATTTGATGTCATTAAATGAAAAGTAACTTCTTAATTCAATGTTGAATATTAGAAGCCCACTAATTATTAGCACGAAATGAAAAGAATGATTGGTCAAATTCAATTCAAAACGTAATTGTCAGCTGGTGAATGGAATAATTCATTCTTTAAGTTGGAAAAAACTCACATTCGACGTTTTTTTATTGACTATATCCGTGTCTATTAAGAGATGGAGAAAACATGTAAGAAACGATGCACTGAAAAAATCTGTGAGACTTTAACTGATGTATTACACGTACGTGTAGAAAAGAGTTTGATAACGAAGAATCTTGACTGAAAATTCAATTCACCTGTTTCTGAATTGAATCCGTTGGTCTAGAAATAATAGAGAGGAATTAAGGTTAATTTTGGATA
>UZAE01014570.1:0-13469 GCA_900617975.1 Rodentolepis nana | reverse complement strand
TATCAAAGTGAAAAAGGTCGAGATGGGGGGAGGCAGAAGAGTGTTTCAAAGATGTAAAAGAGACAAGCACAAAGTTAGAAAGAAAGTGAGGTGAGTACGGTAGAATTAGTCGAATTTGACATACAGTAAGATGAAGTAATTTGGATCACAGTTGCCACGTATAGTCCATCGGTGGTGGGAACTAAAAAGGTATTAAAAGGTAATTAGCAAATTCTTACAATAACGGCTTGCCTTGGTAGGAATGGTGCCTGGTATTCATTTTCAGAGAGAACCCATTCCAAATAGCGAATGTATTCAATGACACTCTGTAGAAGGTCCAGCAGTCTCACCCTCTTTCGATTTTTAAGTTTTGGAACCATTAGTTTAAGCGTCTTTATGCACATTCTCAGAGAGCGTCTCGTTTCGGGAGTAACATCGCTAAAGAATACACGATATGATGAGGCCATTGGTACCGTTCAAGACTATGTTGTGAATGAGAGACCACTAATGGCGCAATTAAAGTGCAATAAATATCAATCAATTTATAAGCGCTCTTATTGGCTACAATATGGTCCAATCAGTATTTTGAAGATAATTACCAAACTCGCTGTGATTAATTAAGCTGTCGTTTGCTTACTTTATCGGAGAACTAAAATAAATTAGCAGTATGGACTTTTATTTCATTTCCAATCACAAGAGCACTCGCACTGGCTACTTGGAAAAAGAGGTGGATTGTCGGTTAATGTGTAACTATCGGACATGTTGAATGAAATGATTGGTGACGCCAAGGTTTGTCAAGGCCTTCGAAAATGTGATATTTGGGACCTGATTAAAAGAACTGATGAATCACGGAGTGATATTAATTTTGAATCAACCAGCGTATTCTCATACGGCAAAAAAGTCTATAAACTGGCAGTTGACTTCTGACTTCAAACTACCATGAACCAACTGTAAGTCATATTCAACCCCTTCTGCAGTACTCATCTTACCTTTTCTCTACCTTTGTGTCTGTCTGTTTGTCTCTTTTACATCTTTGAATCACTCATCTGTTCCCTCTCCCCACTTTTTTCACTTTGATGTTCTTCTCCTCTGTGAGGGCCGAAGTCAGCTAATGAACTAATGGTAATTATCATAAAGCCCGCCATTAGAAATAAATAAATTTTAAACAATATATTCGAAAGCATTCTAAGTTCTGTGAAGCTTGAATTCAGCTAAAGGGCTAATGATAATTATCATAGAGCCCGTCATTTGAAATAAAAGTTGAATCTACTCTGCGATAGAATAAGTTAATTGATGACCATTTGTGGTAGGTGATGGGAGTGTTGTAGAGGGGAACATTTCGGACAAGATCCCGCAGTGTTGAGGGGTTGATTTGCCATGAAGGCTACATTTTGTTAGGGTAATTAGTTCGCTTAGTTTGTAATTTGCAAAGCTAACATTTCGATAAAAAATTGATGGAATTAGCACCGAGTTTCATCACCCGCCTTGTTAATTCGGATTTGTGTTATTTATCTTTCTATGTTAATGATGAAAATTGCCAGATTATTATGATTAAGTGAAATGGGGTGTGCGATAAACTTACCTCCACGTGGTGCACCCTGGGCAACGTATATTCATACGGCAAAAAGTCTATTGACTGGCAGTTGACTTTTCACTTCAAACTACCATCACCTCACTCGATGCGATATTGGAATATTTTCACAGTACTCACCTCAACTTTTTTCTGACTTTGTGTCTGTCTCTTACATCTTTGAAACACTCTTCTGTTCCCCCCTGTCAACTTTTTCAATTTGATGTTTCTTCCCCTCTGTGAAGCCTGAAGCCAACTAAAGGGCTAAGATAACCATCAAGATGCCTGCCATTTGATATAAATAAATAAATGATTAAGTGAAATTTGAAAGCTGATAAGATTAGGCAGCCTATTAGTAAGCACTGAGGTTTTGTGGGGGGTGGTGATTTAATCAGTATTTCAGGCGACAAATTATAGAAGGGGTCGGAGGGGGAGGGACAGAGTTAAAATTTAATATCCAGTCTTATAGCCCCCCATACGTTTTCAATAGTTTGATTCCGCTATCTTCTAAAAGTTCAAAGAGTGTTGAAATAAATACTGAAGTACAAGTATGCTGAATTAAATGGTGAATTTTATTCAAGGTATATATATCCTTCTAAGGTGCAATAGTGAATCTCATTACTCCTTATTTAATTTTGAAATTAAATTTAATGATAGTGATATACATAAGGCATTTTATGAGAATCTCAGCAGTTTCCATGTTTTCAAATTGAATTACTACTAATAAAAATCAGTAGAAATGGCAACAAGACTTTGACAGCTATATGCCACTTTCCATGACGAAACCCGAGAAACTCGTTTCAACTAAAGTAATGTGCTATAGATTTCTAGCTTCAAACTACTATGACCTAATTGTATGTCATATCCGACCGCCTTCACAGTATCCACCTTACCTTTTTTCTCTGCCTTAGTGTCTGTCTCTTTTACATCTCTGAATCTCTCTCCCCTTCCCCCCCCCCTTCTCGAATTTTGTTGACTTTGATGTTCCATCCCTCTATCAAGCCCGAAGTCAACTAAAGGGTTTATTATCAAAACGCCTGCCATTTGAAATAACTAAATAAATGTTTAATATATTTGTAACAACGTTTTATTCTGATTGACATATTAAAGCTACTACTCAGAATCAAGAAAGTGAAGAAGAGAACTTACAGCTTAAAGGACGGTTTTTAGTAAGAGGTGAAGTTCACTGATATCGGGTTGAATGCGTGACAAGTGATTGGTCTCCTGATTAGGCAATAATAGCAATGACGGCTTCTCCACAGGTGGTCTTACACATCGCGGTGGTCTTACGCGTCGATAATCCAGAACACGAGAGCTGGATGCTGTGAAATTCTCTCATGTGCAACGTAAATGCTCCATTTGACGTCCTAACTACAAGGCGATATTTCTTCTCTTGTACCCAACTGAATCGAATTCGCAAAATTGTAATGAAAGCTCTAATGGCACTCCTTCTTTGTACTAGTTGTGCTATTTTAAGTGCTATAAGTTGAGAAGTTGGCACTTATCTCGAATATCTCTCTCTAACCTCGATAAATTTTTTTAATCATTTTTACATACTTCTTCTTGGGAAATGCATTGTAATTGCTGTTTACTATATTTTCATTATATTACTATTATTGGACTATTTATTTATTTATATCAAATGGCGGGCATTTTGATAGTTATCATAAGCTCTTTAGTTGACTTCAGGCTTCACAGAGAAGAAGGAACATCAAAGTGGAAAAAGTCGAGAGGGGGAGGGGGGAACAGAAGAGTATTTCAAAGATGTAAAAGCGACAGACACAAAAGTGGAAAAAGGTGAGGTGAGTACTGTGGAAGTAGTCGAATATGACATACAGTGAGGTGATGGTGTTTTGAAGTCGGAAGTCAACTGCCGAATAATAGACTTTTTGCCGTATGAGTATACGTTGCCCAGGGTCCCCCACGTGGAGGTAAGTCTATCACACACCCCACTATTATTGGACTATATTTATGTGTTAAAGCTAATACCTTACTGGTTTACGTTTTCTGCATCCTTACTCTCTCTCTTTCGCTCTCTGGAAAACTTGTTTAACGAGAAATGTAAATCGTAAAAGTATTTTATTAACTTCAATTTGTTTGAGTGCATGATTGTGTCGAGGTGGAATCGAAATGCCAAAAACGTGGGATGCTGACACAATGCATCGTTCGCACTGAGGCCAACAAGAAGTTCAGTCTTTAATAGAGGGACCCCGAGGTTAAACAATCATTTCATTTCTGTCAAAGAAACAATACCTGATAGAGTGAAAGCTGAATAATAATAACATTAACCTTGGATGCTGAGTCAGTCTAAGTTTAATAAAATCGAATCTTTGCTGAGTTGTTGTCCGTGGAGGCTTTAAAGTCGTTAGATAGGAAAGAGCAAAGGTTGCAGAATCATGGCATTAAATGAAGAGGCCAAAGAAGGCTGCCGTTTTAGAACTACAAAACAGAAAATGATTCAATAGCAGAGCAAAATGGGACAATAAACGCTTAAGAAACGATGCATACTTATTGTAGGCAGCAGATGTCAATAAAATCTGACTGTCTGGAAGGATTAAATTTCGACAACGGCATCCTGCCGTAGGTTATCCAGTTCATGTATGGCTACCTGCACATCAGCCACGGGGGACATCCGTGATTAGACATGACCAATGTCTCCAGAAGAAGAGTTAGGTTCTAATTTGATAGGACTGTAAGTGAACTGGAGGAGGGGGGGGGGGGCGACTTTTCCCTGCCAGCATTGAATTTTTCTAGCAGTTTGAGTGAATCGATCTATTCCTTATGTGCAAGTTTACTTCACATTACATGCTATTATATCAATAGCTGGTAAGTTGACAGCTATGTTTAGGTGAAAGAAGTAGAACGCACGTTAAATCGATAAGTTAATCAGGCATTCGTCTTCGTAATTTTGAATGCATATATATATATATATGTACCTTCCAATATATATTGTGGCAACTTTGTCGCCACTTGAGGGAAGTTCCAAAGGCCTCAACAACCATGCAGGCCATATAAACATTATTTATAGCTTTTATGAAGATGATGCTGTAGGCAATGTTTGTGTGGGGTAAGTGAAGATTAAGGTCCTTTTAGATGGGGTCAAGGCAGTTGACCTGCTATTTAGTTAATGACTTTGGCGTCACCAGAAAATTTTATATCTCTCCTTCCTTGTCACATGCTTTCAACGACCAAGAGTGTTTTTACGCTTGTGAAATAGTGCAACTTTAAGGCTCTAAATTTAAATGAATAACGTAGCAATTTCTTTCCTTTTAGAATGGCTTGCTAGCTAAGCTGTCCCATTTTGATCCTACCAAGGGAAGGAACTGTCAAAGTTATTCGTAGAATTTTCAGCCAGTATAAATAGAACAGACATACACCAGCAATGTTCGCAGATGCATTATATTTCCTATTTGCTACATGCAGCTGAAGGTTACTTGTGTTTACCTCTCCGTTGAATCTAGGAGATCTCCATCATTTTCTAATTAATCAGGTCGATATGACGTCGGTGTGGTCTGACAACAACATCTTACTTAGCCAGGCCTCACATTAAGATATCATCGTCTAGTAATGAAAAATTGTATACAAACTTGATATTTTTAATAATAAAGTGAAATGGCTTCCGCTTGCTTTTTCCTCCACAATGCTAAATCGAAATCAATAGGAAAAATACAATTTAATTATATAAAGAAAAAAAACATGTCATTCCGTCTGAACAATAAAAAAATGTACAATTTCAGATATTTAATATTTATATCAAATGGCAGGCGTTTTGATAGTTGTCATTAGCCCTTTAGTTGACTTCAAGCTTCATAGGGGGATGGAATATCAAAGCGAAAAACAGTCGAAAGTGGGAGGGGGGGGGGGAAAGAAGAGTGTTTCAAGGATGTAAAAGAGACAGACACAAAGGTTGAAAAAAAGGTAAGGTGAATACTGTGGAAGCAGTCGAATATGACATACAGTGGGGTCATGGTAGTTTTAAGTCAGAAGTCAACGGTTGGTTTATAGACTGTTTTGCCGTATGAGTATACGTTGCCCAGGGTGTACCACGTGGAGGTAAGTCTCCCACGCTCCCCATTTTATTTTTATCCATTTCAGAACTGAAATCTAATAACACATCTGAAATGCGGAGGAAATCTTTCCAAGTTAAGCGCGCTAGGAATGCATAGAATATAAGTGATTCATTGCTGGAACCATGTCATTAATCAATAATCTGTTAGAGCAATCAATATTATTTTTGCAAATAGGATAAACGTTAAATTGGTGCATCATTACACAAAATACATGGAAACACGAAATGGCTTTTTTAGTAACTTTTCAACTGATGTATATTAAAACTACAACAAGTCAGAATCAAGAAAGGGAATAAGGGGGACTTAAAGCTTAAAGGACGGTTTTTAGTAAGAGGTGAAGTTCACTGATATCGGGTTGAATGCGTGACAAGTGATTGGTCTCCTGATTAGGCAATAATAGCAATGACGGCTTCTCCACAGGTGGTCTTACACATCGCGGTGGTCTTACGCGTCGATAATCCAGAACACGAGAGCTGGATGTTGTGAAATTCTCTCATGTGCAACGTAAATGCTCCATTTGACTTTTTAACAGTATGTTAACAAAATCGCAAACAGTTTACGCATTTTTCTGCATACCAATCTTACTATTGGATTTAAAATTAATATACGAATTTTCTGAAAAATGTAATTACATGGGATAAATATCGAATTGGTTGAAGAAATCGTTAAAATAAATGCAAGTATTTTGACAATTTGATTGAAGGGTTTTTGGAATAAATTGTGAATGTGCAGTACTGGCACACGCAGACTCAGAGGCCTGCTCTGTTTCTCTTCTTTTGACACACCTACGGACTTTGGCCATTGTCCCAACTCTCCTTTTGTCTCCTTCCCTTTCTCAAAGTTCCAATTATCCCTTGTCACATCAAATCTTTAGTTCTAGGCGGAAATAGCTGACTCAATTTAGTCTGACTTCTAAATTAGCATTATTTGTGCTTCGAACGACCTTATTAGCGAGTTAGTGGTCTCCTGGTCTCAACCTGTTACTTTAGGTGACAAAAGTAAGACTTTAATTTCAGCGGGTTTATTGATTATTCCTTAGCGTGAAATACTTCGTCACTAATGTTAATCTTTACCAGTGCTCACTTTGTATAGGCAAAACCACATTTAAGGCGAACTTATGTAATGATTGCCTTTAGGGGTTGTGCGATAGACTTGCCTCCACGTGGTGCACCCTGGGTAACGTATACTCTTTCGGCAAAAAGTCTATTAATCGGCAGTTGACTTCTGACTTCAAACTACCACGACCCAACTGTATGTCATATTCGACCCCTTCCACAGTACTCATCTTACTTTTATCTGCCTTTGTGTCTGTCCATCTCTTCTACATCTGTGAATCATCATTCTGTCCCCCCTCTCGAATTTTTGTCACGTTCCCCCCTCTCGATTTTTTTTCAACTCTCTGTGAAGCCTGAAGTCAACTAAAGGGCTAATGATAAGTATCGAAACGCCTGCCATTTGAAATAAATAAATAAATAACTGCTTGTCTTTGATAATGGGAAATCAAATTGTCGTACCCAGACCAATCACAGACCGATCCAAGTTATGTAACGGTATGACTGAACGTATTAAAAATATATTCTAAGTATTATTTCCTTAAAAAGAGATACTTTTCAGCGCTTCAACAACTCACGAGCGGCCACATTCTTTCCATGTTATCTTACATGCGAATCAGTAACGAAACTAACTTTAAAAGTTGTGCTTTAATATTTTTAGGAATCAAGCGCATGTAACCATACCAACTTTAGCCTTCACATGTTTTGAAACCGGTTTTTTTGTGTGCTGGCATTACAACTTGACAGGGAATCCGGAAACCGGAGCCAAATTCACAGGTATGGCAATGACAGGAAGGTCGAAATGGGTTGGTGGAAAGGGGGAAGAGTGATAGAAGGGGAGTATAGGCACCCACCGCCTCTGTAATAGGGTGGTTTCTGTCTACTGGAACAAGGGAATGAAGGCGTTTAAATCGTAACAAAAATTTATTAAAATACTACAAAGTATTGCTGTATGTGATATTCATCTAATTTGCAAGTTTTATGAATATAAAAATGATTAAATTACCATAACTGATATTATGAATTATAAAAGGAAATCTTTTGTTGTCGACAAACTTTAGTAATTTTCCATTTACTTAACTCAATTGATTAGTAGGCACTGGATATTGGGGATAGCACATTACTCAGAAAAACAAGGGAAAATTGAGCTTTCTGACCTCTAGATGGCAAAAATGGGATGCGCTGCTCACAGATTTGGGAAATAGAAAGACACCTGACAGCTTGACTTCACTAGATTCAGACTTTTGACCATCTCCCTATCACTTGCGATGCTAGTTTTATTTCAAACGCTATCTCCCGAAGAACCAATGCTTTTTGATGACATAAATAACAGTAATAATGTTGGTACTCAAATACCTTCAATTAATCTTGTCTAGTCTTGAAAAGAAGTAGACGAAATGTACAAATTTGAACCTCACCAATTAAGTTTAAATTGGTCTATTCCAACACCGATCTGCCTCCTCACTGACAACTATATTGATGTCCGATAACTTTGCTGAACACTTCCAAGCGCTCAATCTGTGAAAGTAAATTACAAATTGAATTAGCAGAAAGCATGACCACAATTTTCACCAGGAAATTTTGTACTTTAAGCTATTAGCAAAATTTTGTAGACTCAATAATTGGCATTTTAAAGTTCTTTGACAAATTTTGGGGCATGCTGATCCTTCTAATTATGAATTAATAACAACTTTTCATCTTGTCTGTTAGTAAGAAGAATACATTTATCAGCTTACTCTAACCAATCAAAACAGGGATAATTGTCGGAATTATTATTAAAATGCAAAATATTAATGTGGGCTCGTGTCATTTTAAAACTTTGCCTTCCAAAACATAAGAACAGGGATTTAAAAGTCATATGTGCGAAATAAATTTAATTTACTGAACAGCTGTTTAATAATTACTTGAATTACGCAACAGTAATATACTAAAAGCACTTGTGAATGTTAATTTTCGAAGAGTAAGTTTAAGTAGTTGGGACAGTTTTTAAATTCATTGGCATTAATCAATAATCATTTTTTTAAAATGAGTCAAAGAAAAGAACAGTAGCAAAGATCTGAGATCATGTAATTTTGAATAATGCAATTAATATCTAATCGGCCATATTCTGTTGTTAATAACATGCTTAATATCTGTTTTCAGCTTAAAGTACTTTAAAAAATTATGTGGTAATTTTTTATCCGATTGATGAAAAAATTATTAAAAATAAAATTATTTTGGATTGATCAAATCAACTGACCAATTAGCTATGAGTATAATAACAAAAATTCAATCAGAAAAGAGCAAATATAGCCTTAATTTTAGCAAGTGGTACGTTTAAACATGGTGAAATTTGACCAGAAATTTGATTAGGCAGAAACCTTGATGCAGCACTGGCATATTCTACCTCTGCTAAATCGGGATGTGCGATAGACTTACCTCCACGTGGTGCACCCTGGACAACGTATACTCATACGGCGAAAAAGTCTATTAACTGGCAGTTGACTTCTGACTTCAAACTACCCTCACCCCATTGTTTGTCATATTCGACTACTTCCACAGTACTCACCTCACCTTTTTCCACTTTTGTGTCTGTCTCTTTTACATCTTTGAAACTCTCATCTGTTCCCCCTCTCCCTCTCGACTTGTTTCACTTTGATGTTCCTCCTCCTCTGTGAAGCCTGAAGTCAACTAAAGGGCTAATGATAACCATCAAAGCGCCTGCTATTTGNGGTCTCTTAACAGTACCCATTAATATTTTAAAATCCTGTTTGTTCTAGTGAATAATTATATCAGAGGAGCAAATCAAGGCGACAATAGGAAAAAAACTTGCGGCTTTTCTGATGGTGGCCACAGCAAAATAAGGAGGGGGGAGGGAGGGGACGATAATAGTCTCGTAACTGGGTCACAGACATGGAATAGGAGACATGTCAGTTACCCTTTCAGTCGGCCACAATTCCTAAAAGGTCGTGTTCGCGACACATTTCAATCAAACACTTCAGCCACTGTCGTCATTGTCGTCTCTGAGTGTCGAGATAGGGGGGGGGGGGGGGTAAGGAGAACGGATGACTATTGGCATAGTTTATGAACAAATCCTCTCCATGTCAATCAAACAGAGTTGATTGACATCTTAGTTGCGGGTCTTGTTAAGTGGCCATAGAGAAGTGGCAGACGCTTCGAGAGGCGAATCTCTGTTCATAATCTGTCCAACATCACGGCCAACAAATGTTTTCAAGAGCACTCCAAGAGCTATCTATGCAGATTTGAGAAATTTGTGTCTTTGCTGTGACAAAGTAATAGAATTATTCATACTATGGGACCTATATTATAATATACCATTGGGAAATAACTTCTAAGGTGCATAGCACTTCACATCTGTTAGAGTTAACATGACCAAATTACTAGCCTTGGACCTTGTCCCTTGAAAGGAATTTTTGATTCCTTACTTCAAGTAAGACTATCAACACCAACTGTAGATTACTTATATTCTTTATTAGTAGTATAATAAAATGCAAAGTAAATTTAAACACAAGCCCAGATTTTAATTTATTAATGTAAATTAGTTTTCTTCCACAGGTCTCGTTCGAGAAGAATACTTAGTGGCCAACCCATTTACATAATTGGTATTTATGATTGTCAGTACGATCACATTTGAACTTAAATCAAATTTAGTGTTAAAGTTGTGTATGGAATAATTTGGCATAATGTATTGACTGGCCTGGAGTTTAAATTAATTTGATCGAAAAAAGTTTCGAAAATTCATTTTAAAAAGCCGACATCTTCGATGATCGCCATCATAAATATTTAAGAAACTATCCTATACATGTATTCATAAAGTTATAGACTATACAATAGAAAGTAAATGAGGCCGCAAACTTGGAATTGATTGAGTGATCTCAATTGATCTCAAATTAATATTTATTTATTTCAAACGACAGGCGTTTTGATAATTATCATAAGCTCTTTAGCTTACTTCGGGCTTCGCAGAGGGGAAGAGGAACATCAAAGTGGGAAAATTCGAGAGGAGGGACAGAAGAGTGATTCACAGATGTAAGAAAGACAGGCAAACAGACACAAAGGCAGAGAAATGGTAAGATGAGTACTGTGAGTGTTGTAATATGACATAGTGTCGGGTCATGGTAGTTAGAAGTCAGAAATCAACTGCCGGTTTATAGATTTTTTTGCCTTTTGAGTATGCGTTGTGCAGGGTGCACCACGTGGAGTTAAGTCTATCGCACACAGCCCACAAATTAATATAAATCAATTAGAAAATAATCAACCTTCTACTTATCAATCCATTTTGATCGCTATCGATTAAAAAAATTTGAAAAGCTAATATCATTTTAATTTACTCTATACGATTTTCTGCTAAGGGGGTGTGCGATAGACTTACCTCCACGTGGTGCACNCTGAAGTCAACTAAAGGGCTAATGATAACCATCAAAGCGCCTGCTATTTGATATAAATAAATAAATACCTCTGCTAAATCCTTACTCTTAATCAACAACTAACGGCTTCATTGTTTCTTGGGTGACATATTATTTGCAGAGAATGCTCATGCGTCAAGTGATCGAAATTTGTTTAAATACTTTAGCTTTAACTTTGAAGTAGTTTCATACGTGATCATCAATTTACAGCAAATATTTTCCACCCATGGTTCGTAATTGTATTGGAATATACGCTTCGTATGTTATGTGTGCATTAACTCCCGAGAGGACACGTACCCTTTAATTCAGACTGTTTATTAGAATATAAAAAAACTAATTTCTGTAGAACACTTACACAACTGGCATACATATTACTGTTTTCATTCTTTATAAATTTCAGCACTGGCAAACTTTAATCCCTATGTATACATTTAGGAATTACTCTGCAATTAAATTTCCTTTTAATTTTCTTGCTGAATTGTCCTTGGCAAAAGTGTTGACCAAATACCTAACTCAACGCATGAAATTTTATCGGCCTTGTAATTGATGTCAAGGTTCATTCTAATGACATTTGAAAGTCATAAATGACAACGTACCTTTCCCATGATGAAACTACGAAGTTAATGAACAATAAAGCCAACTTAATGCCCAAAGTGCTCAATAAACCGTTGAAATGAGTTTTGGAAGAGTGAAGTAGAAATGGTCAGTGTTTGAGTGATAAAGAGATCAAAATGTTCGTTTATTAGCTATATCATAAAAGTCTTAGCAACAGAAGCTACTCAAAGCTAAAAAATAGACATACTTCGAGCTGGTGTGACTAATTAGTCGATTGATCAAGATTTTCAAGGTCATTTGAAAAGCATAGCCACTTACCCAAGACCTTAGTGGCTGAATAACAAAAGAAAGCGGGGATGTTACTGCCAGGTCCCTCTCTTATTATTATGATTATTATTCTTAATGCTATAAGTACTCAAAAGTTTTCCACTGAAATGAATTTAAAATGCGTCAAGTAATTGATTAAGGATTAGGAAGGAACTAGTGTTGAGAACAAAGTCATGGTAGCACAAAGAATTTCACTTCTTAAGTAAGGTCACGCAATAGGCGTCGAAAAGTTATTAACATTTAAAAACGTATGTTTTATGATTCATTCCTCGAGTAATTAGCAACTTATAATCTACGATGTGCGGTGTTTATTTGCAGGCTGTTCAACTAAGCTGATCTGTATTCCAACCTCAGCGAGTTTTTTTATGGCATTGAGCGGTTTACAAGAAGTTATGAGTGTAAAAGCGAAATATCAAACAGTGTTCATTCCGGTTAATTAGCCATATCATCATCAATATCACATGGACAAACGATGCGTGAAAAAGTTCGATAGATTTTTGAAGATCTGGCTCACACACACACATACACACCCCTACTTTACTTTCTTCCTTCTTTGAAATACCCTTAAAAACGCCAATGAAAGTGTGTGGGAGCGTCGCGCGAACTTTTGAAGCAAAATATTGCAGAACACACAAACAAGTGGAGAAGAGGCAAGAACTCCCTGCTTTATAGTTGTGTAAAATTTCAGCCTTTCCCTCTCGTTTTCGCTGCTACGACGACCTATTTTTAGCATTTTCGTAGTTTTGTGTACGTGTTGAATTCAGTTGCGCACAAAATTGAACCCCCTTGCCAAAGATTCCACGGCAAAATAGGCTAAGATTTGCACCCAAGGAATGCAATTTAAATTAATTAATTTGGGGGTTAAGCAATTACAAAAGAAACTGGGTTAATTGTTAAATAAATTTATTTCACTTGTGGTAAAAAATATAGTGGAGAGTAAATTGTGGATATCACATTGTTTTTGAATCTAAAAATATTATTTGAAGCTAGTATTGGGAATGGCCAATCAGTGAATACCGGCGAATAATATGTAAATTAAAGCGTATTGCAGAACATTGTAATTGAAATCACGTAGTGTTTAAGGACTTATAGGGGAATATACACTTCTTTGAAACCACTTCTTGCATCAAGTGCTTAGTTCAAGAGCCATTAATCCACAGGGAGATATTAAAGAAGCGTTCACATAAACACTATTTAATTTGTAGCGGATTACTACCTTAGTAAAGCCTGACTGACTCAGAAATCTCTATGGCAGATTCTCAAACATCTAGCTAGACTCCCAGAACCAGCTAAGCTATAGCCCAGCTATGAAAGGAAACAGACGTGTAGCACGGAGCACGTCTATTTCGTGAGTATACTGTGGATAAAGTGTACACGCAGGGAGCTACTCATGATCAGGATGGGGGATTAGGTTAAACAGAGGTTGATGATTGGTCACTGTTTGTACGGTCGCTGCACACAGAGTTGTACGGCCGCATCTCCCAATCCTGGCGAGCAGACATGCAGGCAT
>UZAE01014569.1:0-13487 GCA_900617975.1 Rodentolepis nana | reverse complement strand
GTCGAATATGACAAGCAGTCGGCCATGGTAATTTGAAGTCAGAAGTCAGCTGCCGGTTAACAGACTTTTTTGCCGTATGAGTATACGTTGCCCAGGGTGCACCACGTGGAGGTAAGTCTATCGCACACCCCGTGAATTAAAGTTTCTTCCGTAGAAGAGGATGATCTAAATTCAAGAAAGTTGCCTCCCCCTAACTGTAGTATAGCTAATACCCACAATAGTACAAATAATTAGTTAATTTTTTCAATACATAATAAATGGTTAAATTATGGAGAGTTAAAAGGAGCTGGGAGTGGGGTAAAGGTGGCAAAGCGTATTAATTCATGTGATTCTAGGTTCCAGTAAATACAAAATTCATTTAATGAATAGTTCGCGTTCTAAAATTTAAATTTTATGATTTGCCCTATGAATTTCAGCAAACATTTGTCTACAATGTTTAGCAACTTTTTTGTTATTTATTTGATGTGAAAAGGTTCAGTCTTACCGCCTTACACTCTTTCCACTTTCTCAATTCTTAAAAAAAACGATATCATCTTATATGATATTCTACAGTTTACAGTTTTAAACACAACGATGGAGAGATGGGTTAAAATTTTGAGTTAGCAGAACGCGGTAGGCAATAAAGATCTTGATCAAACTATTGCTGTTTAAATCTGTTTTTTCACTCAATCAACTGACATTCTTGATCAAACTATTGCTGTTTAAATCTGTTTTTTCACTCAATCAACTGACATTCTCGAGCCCAAATTTCAGAATCTGACTCCAAAATTCCATATCTAGAGAGTTCTTGAAATTTAACGTTGTAAATTTACATTGTGCTTCTTTCTTCAACTCCCTAGTCATATGTTCTATTTCGATCGCTCAGTAGATTGTGTTGAGCTGTTTGTTTTAGACCGGCTAAAATCACTTTGTATGTCTGATTAAACTCAAGGGACAAAAAATTACAACACTTTGGATTAAGGCGCACGTCGATGCGTTTGGATACTTGAAAAGGTTGAGGACCTAATTACCCTAGCGCTCAGATAAAGTGGCATTTGAAATTCTTTGGCTCTCACTTTTAATACTTTGATACACAATCTCTATTTATAGCTAGGCCATCATTTATGTTTGGCTGTGGGGTGTGCGATAGAATTACCTCCACATGGAGCACCCTTCGCAACGTATACTCATACGGCAAAAGTCTGTTAACTGGCAATTGACTTCGCACTTCAAACTACCATCACCCCACTGTATGCCATATTCGACAACTTTCACGGTACTCATCTTACATTTTCTCAGCCTTTGTGTCTGTCTGTCTCTTTTACACCTATGAATCAGTATTCTGCCTACCCTCTCGATTTTTTGCCACTTTGATGTTCCTCTTCTCTCCTGTGAAGCCCGAAGCCAACTAAAGGGCTAATGAAAACTATCAAAACACCTGCCATTGGATATAAATAAATAAATAAATGTATGGCTGTTTCTTCATGATGAGAAGCTTAGGTGAATGGTTATTTATGATCTGTTTGGAAAGAGTACTTTTATTGACCTCATTCGGTATGCTTGGTAAGGCTTCCTTCAGTGATTGAATTCGCCTGCACCACAATATATTAATGTAGCCACTTGTGGGAATGATTAGTAGTTAAAAGTAAATGTGTCAAAGTCGTTAAAGGATAAAATTAAATTGTCATTTCTAGATATAACTAATTTTATGCTCTGATTATTTAGAATTTAAACAATTCTCGTCCTCGATCTTAGTCCCTGGATTTAGTAATCGAATCCGTGGCCTTTGATATAGCCAAATGGTATGATGAAAAGTGGCAAATGACGCAAATTATTGTAATTTTATTAAAATTCCTTATAGCCAGGTAAATAAAAATGATACAACATTTTCCCTTCGTAGGAACAGCTTAAATATCCAAGTAAGCTGCCACAGTTAACGCAGAGTCTGGGAGGAAGCATTTCTCAATTTGTTTTTTTGAGCGCTCGAGTTTGGCTATGCTTTAAAAGTGCTTAAATGAGCTTTTATTGTAAAATTTTCGCATTTAATCTTGTGCATGTCTTCTGGTGGGTTGCGGTTACTGATTAACGAGAAAGTAATATCCCACTTCAATTTAGTCACAAATTTCTCCATGTCTTTCTATCTGCTTAACTAAAAATTTATTTATTTATTTATTTTTTTCAAATGGCAGGCGTTTTGATAGCTATCATTAGCCATTTAGCTGACTTCGGGCTTCACAGAGGGAAGGAGGAACATCAAAGTGACAAAAGGTTGAGATGGGGGACAGAATAGTGATTCACAGATGTAAAAGANAGTATACGTTGTCCAGGGTGCACCACGTGGAGGTAAGTCTATCGCACACCCCTGTTTAACTAAAAATGAATTCAATTTTCATCCAGTGTTCTTTTACATTCCTGTAGTAACTTAACTTAATTTTATGCGTAAAAAATCGATTAGTCATTTATGTTGCCATGTTTACTTTTTACATTTTAATCCATTAAAACTGAATACTAGGTATGATTTTCTTTCTTATTCTAAATTCCTAAAATAAGTGTATGGGCGACATAAATTGTAGCCCCTATATTAACACTCCGACAGCTGTTGCAGTTAAATTCTAATCAATAAAGTTGTAATTTTCTTGTTGCTTTTCATTTAAGTTACAATTAATTAAATTAAATTTGTTAAATTCCATGCGGGGCAATAAATGATTTATTCGTTGGATGCCCACTTCTTTTTTGTTGGCGTACTGAACCTTGGTCGTTTGGAGTTGAGTATGATTGGTCAGATTAAGAGGAAAAAAGTTTTTATTTCGCTGTACTTTGAAGTAAATGAAAAATTGTAGTAGTATTCATACGTGATTTATTCTAACGCAAGGAGAAATTGGCGATGAAACAGTCCGTTGGCCAACGCGAAAATCGATACGAACACGGATCCAACTGACTTTAACCCATACGCGTGTGCGTTAAAAGGCTAGTTCACACAAATACTCTGTATATAGTGAGGCAAGATAAACGCTCATTGCTTCTCTTTCAGGAAATCGAAAGCAATCAACTTGAAATAATTGAATAGTCAATGGCTTGTCAGATGGAGAGGAATGCTTGTTAATAACTCCTATTGAATTTGGGTGCGCGATAGACTTACCTCTACGTGGTGCACCCTGGGCAACGTATACTTATACGGCAAAAAAGCTGCTGTGGCCCGACTATTTGTCATATTTCACAGTACTCATCTTCCCTTTTTTATGCCTTTGTGTCTGTCTGTCTGTCTCTTTTACATCTGTGAATCACTCTTCTGTTCACCCTCTCGACTTTTTGTCACTTTGATGTTCCTTCACCTCTCTGTGAAGCCCCGAAGTCAGCTCCAGGGTTAATGATAACTATCAAAACGCCTGCCATTTGATATAAATAATAAATAGATACTTCTGTTGAATTTGGTATCAAGTAATTAGCGCTCCATATTTCCTTAAGTATTCCCACCCATAACTGTTTTATTTGCATAAACTGTCGGGATGTCGACAGAGGGAGGTAGAGGATCTTTAGGCTGTACAGACTGTTGTTTGCTTGCGGTGTGAACGTGACATCACCTTTACTGTTGCTCAGAATAGTATGCCAAGGTTTGCTTTGTTTATTTGCAATAATTTTAGAAAGAATGTCAAAAAATCCGCGCGGCTTCTACACACACCCCTATTGCTTACTACTTTACACCATGACATCCCCTTAAAATGCATGAAAAATTCTAGGCTATGACTTTATAAATAGGAAATCTTACGATAACATGAAAATTTGTCTAATATTTTCCTTGAAAGAATTTTGATTCAGTCGAATTCACACATTAAGTATTATGAAAGCTGTCAGTTTTCACTTTTGTTGATAGCAGGAGATTTATTCTTCTTCATTTAGTTAAGATATCAACAAGTACCATTTGACAGGAGCTTAAACCTTGTTACACATAAAAAATATCATAATCCTTAAAAATTCATTTTTAATTTTTGGCCCTTAACAGACCATAGTGCGGAAATCTTTTAAGTGTCCTTAAAATGAAGGCTTAGTTACTGGACGACACCATGACCTACCAAAAATGGTTTTAAATCCCTCTATCCACCCCTCCCCCACCCCACCCCACCCTAATAGCCTATTCATATTTGGATGAGAGATGCTCTAGGCAGTAGGTGTCAATTAGCACTTTGCTATCAGAAATGACTGACTGCTGACAAGATTTCGACTACAGCCCCCCAACCAGTCCAACTATGCGCGCGCTCGTGTGTGTGCATGCATGTGGATACCGAAATTGACGTTAATCATCAAGCCGAGACATTAGTGACGAGACATGGCTGGCACCTAAAGAAGGAATATTTGGCATATAAACCTAATTTACTTGTCAATAAATTGGGGTGGCTTCCCGACCACCTCTGAACCGACCCAGTGACATTAGTATCCCCCGTCCACATAACTTAATTTCACATCCAAGTTGTCGTAGACTAAAGTTTACCTTACCCAGATATTGCTGTATCCACTTCAGACGCTCATCGAGGAATACCGTTTTAGAGGAGATCAGTCCAAAAGGCGAAGCCCTGATACCAAATGACGATTTCTCTTCGTGCCCATATTATGGAAATATGGCAGTTTAGATACTAGTGAAGATTATGGGATTGATGGAAGAATATAATTGCAGGTATGGGAAATGTACAGATTTCTTTCAAACGCTGTTACGACTGAATAAATGTAACCTAATTTTTTAGTTGAAAGTATCTATCCAGTTATATGATTCCATTGTTGCAACACCGAAAACGAAGTTATTTATTTTAATTGGTTCTCCAATCAAAAACGAATTTTATTTATAAGTATAAATGGAATGTGAAAATGAATACGGAACTCAAAACAGGCGTCGCTAAGCATTCTCTTTCATTTGTCGTAAATACCTCCCACCGGAAGCATCCAAAAAAGGCACATTTCGATTTTGAATAAATAAGTACCAAAATTCATCAATAAATGTAAATTTATTTAAGGAAACGTTACTCAGACATCTCCGCCTCATAAAATTAATGTTTATTTTGGCTAACCCTAGTAAAAAACAATTGATTTGCATTTTAGGAAACTCCACTAAGGAGTTCATTGATTGAATATTTTTTAACTATCTGAAATGGAGGGACTCTTACCAAGTCATTTCAGCATTTAGCTAAAGTATGTTTACGAATTTCATTCGCTTGGACAGTTGGGTGTGTTTATGTTGAATGCCCTTAAGTCGAAATCGGATGAATTGTCCAGAGCCATACAGTTGGCGGCACTATTGTCGGACAGAGCCCTTCACATAATGTCATTTCCTTTGCTAAGAATTCATTAAGTAAACAGTGCTAATATATTCGATAAAATGGAGAATGAAAATTCGGCAAGCGTAAACATTGCATGCTTTTTCCAAGCACCTGATTGCACACTTTTGGCTCAAGGTCCTAATAAAAATCATTTCTTTACATTTCTGTTTTACCCATTAGGGATAATGCTACTAAAAATTGAAATGCAATTTGATGTTTGTAGAGGCAAAAGACAGTTGTTTTGTGGACATATTTATTGCATTTATGTTTCGTGGATCTGGGTGCGCGATAGACTTGCCTCCACGTGGTGCACCCTGGACAACGTATACTCATACGACAAAAAAGTCTATTAACTGGCAGTTGACTTCTGACTTCTAACCACTATGGCCCGGCTATTTGTCATATTCGTCCATTTCCACAGTACTTATCCTACCTTTATGTCTGTCTGTCTTTTTTTCTATGATTCATTCTTCTATTCCCCCTCTCGACCTTTTTCTCACTTTGATGCTCCTCCCCTCTGTGAAGCCCGAAGTTAACTAAAGGGCTAATGATAGCTATCATAAAGCCTGCCAGAGTTCACCACGTGGAAGTCGTCTTAGAATACAAAGAAGGTCATTATTATACTGCACACAAATGCGTGATTAAACGTTTGCAATTGCAATGTTAATAGGAATTGTTACCATCTTTTTAACATGGAAAATAAGCAAAATTCTTAAGCAAGTGGATTTCTACTGAGGTAAAACAAGGCTTCGCTTAGTATGCCAACCACCAACTCACCTCATAGCCAATAACTAAATTCCAATTTTAATGGAATTCAAGATGAATGTTGAAGGTCAAAAATGCTGCATGAGAGTGTTTGTGGAAGGAATAACAATCCTCTTGCAATATCATCAGAATCCTAGTTCAAAATCCCAGTGAAAATATTTGTGATGGTGTTAAGTCTTTTAAAAAGGCAAGAATGGTTTTAAATCCACACTTGAGTATGCCCTCAACAATGTTGAGTGGAAGTCCTTCAGAGGACTGTTTGAAAGAAGCCGCATGTTCGCTTCGAGATGATCAAGTTAGAATTAAGTATCCCAGACCCAATAGACCATAACTTCCAGCCACTTTCCAAAATTATTCCCTCCTCTCTCCCTCTTAGCGATGGGTCCGCTTTTTTGATGAGTTAATTTTATAATCAATGAAGGCACTTCGTTCCCACTCCAATTAAAAATATTTGAATGCTTTTTATAAAAAATTTGGATATGGTTGTTCATAATTCAAGGATATTAGCACATTTCTTTTCATTCCAAGTAGATGAAATGTTTAAATTCCCTCGATAGACTGGCCTTTTTTAACACTATTTCCAATGGCGATTTTTATTGCTGCCGTCTGATTGGGGGAAATATCTCAAAAAAGGTAAAGTTTACTTGTCAAAGTTGTCAAATTAGTACCAAAAATTCATCAGTGGGAGTGGTGTGGGTTGTTTATTTCGAAAGTAGAACAGACTGCTTTTTAAGGAATATTTCTTTAGTACCTGCTTATTTCGGCTGCTTGCAATAGAGTAACACATGTTTAAATCAAAGGAGTGATATAGGAAACAAGATGTGCAAATCCGAATGATCGTTCTTATTAGTGTAATACTTCTAAAGTAACCTCATTGCGATGACTGAGTATTCTTTAATTCTTGCTAGTATAAACTGCTTTCAAGTCCTCAGAGTGATAAGACTGCTTGCAGGTTAATTATATTCACCTTACTTTTGGAAATAATGGCGCAATATCCCTTTAGGAAGTTTAGGAGAGATTCTATAGAATAAGACTTGGATGCTTCCTCAAGCTTTGCAATCGATGTTTATTCACACTAAACTTCCTTTGAAAGATCCAACCTCTCTTCATTCAGATTAGATGACGAGGCAAATGGAGGTGACTGAAACTAACCTGAGTCATGGCGGAGATAACTTGCATCATGATGATTCCTGTCGACAATACAGATAAAGAAGCGATAGTCGCCACTCAATGCACCTTCCACATTGTGAAAACAAAGTCCTTTGAACTGTAGAGTTGCAAAGAGACCACGAAGTTGCAGTGGCCAGAAGAATGAAAAAGTAACTGACTATCTGCTTTGAATACACCTGTAGAGGAGATCTCCTCAAAAAAGGGCATAAGCACCTTGAAATCGTATTTTGAGCATTTCCAAGACAGTAACTTAATTGTTTCACCCTTCGCCATGAAACTTACACTTAGTGAAGATCGCCAATACTGCAAACTCCTACTAGTGTCTCAAGCATAAAAATCGTGAATATCGTCATCTGACAAAATTGCAACATCGTGCTGAAGCACAAACACCTCGATTCTTTTCTGACGGGAACATCATTGTCAGAATCGAAAGAAAACCACAGAAAATGACAAATGCCTTGTCTTGTGCAGAGTTCAAATAGTACAGCTCGAGCCATGCGGACTAAATTTTCCCAGATTGTTGTGCTTTCTTTCGGGATGTGTTAAGAGGGGCTTATATTGAGTTCAGATGCCTACGCGGAATGAATGACTGCTGCAATAGTGAAGACCTGTATAAAGGACGCGACTATCCAACCATAGGTTATTTGAGTGGCGGCAACAGGATTTGGCCACTTGGCACACCTAGGGAAAAGTTAAAAATAGTTATCGGCCAATTTTTACCATTTCACCAATCCCAATGCGTGCTTAACATCCGAACTTTCTCTTCTCACACACACATACACATATCCCATTGGCTATCATGCTTGTATTGGACACTGTTGATATAAACATTGATCGGCTTGAAGAATTACAAAAGCCAACTAGTTAATGGGAAGAACAAAAGTCGGTTTTTGAGGTCCTTAAACTTGCTCCAAGTCCTGGTGCTCATACCGGACTGAGGGTGTAATAGACAATTAGGAGGGGGAGGATGGGGGAGGGGAGGATTTTTGAGAAAAACTTCTGAAATAGTGTAACTGTCATTTCTATTGAAGTTCTCTTAAATCAATCAGCTTTTGTAGTTAGCAACTGCATTTTAGTTCCATGATGGGACTTTCAAATGCATTCTGAACACAATGAATCTTCTTGTGAATGCAAAAGCTTGTAAATAAGAACCTGGTCATGAGACTACTTGCTATTTATTCCACTCTCAGATATGAGCTATGACATAATTCAAGGCTTATCAGCTAAAGTAATCGAGAATTTTTATCTAAACATAGTCTTCCGGGCTAAATACCTCTCATCCACGGTCGGTAAAGGGCATTAGAAAGAGGAGAAGACAATGTCTCACAGAGCTCTTGCTTAACGCACAAAAATGTGCAAACCATGTTTCCTATTACCCAACTTTCACCCTCAATATAATCTTCAAAGTAAATAAACTTATTTTTGGGGGGTTATTGGAAGAAAATGGATTAACGTTACCAAGTTTAATTTGTTAGTATCTTATTTTTCACTGTTGAAAGCACAATAAGAATTCGAACCTCAAAGGGTAGTCAGTCGGATCTTAACGCCAAAGACAAGTGAAGAATCCATCCTAAATATTGTTCTGCTGCTCAGTTTTTCGCACGTCTACACATTTAAATGCATCATGCATCACATTTAAATATCACTTTTTTTCAGTCTTTTGAAAAAAGGGACTAAAAAGGTGTGAATTCTAGCGTATTGAAGCCTGCGACTAACTTGTGGGGCTCACAACGCTTTCAGCGCTGAACAAAGAAATTCCATGGGCACTCAAGCTGCCTGGAAGGTACTCTGCTACTTTTCGCGGAGGGAGTAAGTACAGTCGTGAGCGCAGAGACCACTCATCCAGTCAATAGACCCTGCTTGGTTTAACAAACCCTCCATTGTATTATCATGATTTAGCTCCCTGTCAGGAACGCACATTCCAAATAAACGTAGTTCACATCATACGTCCCTATCCTCATTAGCTTTGCGGTATCTTAGCTAACCCAGGGGGTCTTTAATAGCAAGGTGATCCTGCTACAGTCATTACTGAGCACACGCCAAGGCTTATAAGTATAGCAATTCACAATAAACTATTCTGTTTGACAAACCTTAAAATGAAAGTATTAAAAACGAATATGAATACTTTCCCTCGTCAAAAAATGAGTTTTATTTCATGTTTTCAACTATCATTTTGAAAATAATATTTATCCCCTATATTTCCTACGTGGACAAGCTTGATCTACAATATACTGTTGGTAGAACGGTTGAACTATGGAGAATTAATTTTTTCTACTTTAATGGTAGCTTGTGATCTTGCTCTTCTTTTGTTTAGAATGCCTGAGGTGAAGATCATTGAAGTATGCTCAAGTATGCTTCCAGAAACACATGGTCAATATTTTACCTATTGGGAACAGAGATATTTAGTTTTTTTCTTCTTCGAATTTCACCATGAGTACTTTAGAGGTGGCACTTTTACACCTCGATAATGTGGCTTCAACCGTTTCGGTTAACATCTTAGTATCGCCGATATCTCCTCGAAGAGTTAATTGTGAACCGCTTTTGCAAGATAAACTTGTAGCTTCTTAACAAACTGAGTATTGTTCCTTAATTAGTCATTTTCCCATTGCAACCAAAAAAGCCTAATAATATACCGACTAGATGTATTGTGGCATAGGAAACAGGTGAGATGACATTTCCTAAACCCAAGTTCTAACCCGAGTTGGCTTATGAAACGGAATCATTTTGGCAGTATTCTTAAACCCGAAGTTCATATAAAACTATCACTGACGATCCAAGCATAACCGTGACCGAAGTGGAACCCACAAATATCTTTGTAAGCACAGGTACATCGACCACCATTAGAGAGCAAAGTAGGCACTACAAAGGGTCCAGTTATTTAGAAATCGTATGCAGAATAATAATTGGGTAATTGTCAAGATGCTTGGGACGACGCGCTCTCGCATATTCGCACGCCGGATGAGTGATTTGAGATCAAATTTTGTGGGAAGGAGGAGGAGGGGTGAGAAATAATTGCACGAGTCAAAACCCAAATACTGGAAGTTTAAATTCTGCTTTATCGATTTCCAATTAAGTTAAAACTCTTCGTTATGACCATCTTGAGAAGTCTTGAAATGCGTATAGGGTAGAATAACCAAGTTGCTCAAGGTCACGACTCTATTCTTATATACATTCATTGGCATCTCGGATGAAGCCAGTCCGAATAATGATCTTTAGCTTACAGTAAAGTCCACCTTGAATAAAAAGTGCCATGGATCATGATTTGATTGAGGTTAGGCAAGTAGATAAAGAATATTATCGAATAGAAGGGTTGACGAAGCGGTGGCTCTTGCATATTAATTTATCAAAAATTAGTCCAATTTATTTTTTAAAAAGATTAGGAATATTCGACACCTATACAGTATAAAAAATTGCCTCCTATAATTAATTTAAATATGGCTATTTTTGATGGAATCAAAGCATAGCCTTACCAGGAGGTAATCATATAACGCACTAAAAGCCAAGGAGCTAGCAGAACGCCCAGATTAAATATTTTATGATCGTTTACTATCTTTACAAGGAGGGAAACAGCTGTTCAGGCTAATTGAAGGTACGCTGGGCGGTTGCCAAGAGCGTATTTATTTGCAGTCCTATTCACGCGTACACGCAATCCTTAGTAGATTGGAATTCTTGTTGTAATCAATCTCTTTCATTTTCTGTCTCCCCTCCTTCGACCCACGTTAAGTTACACATGGTCATTGATTCCATCCTGTTTATGTCGCCGCGTTTTTGAAATCTGTTTCATTAAGGAATGGTGTAGTTAAATGCGCTTGCCAAAGGTGTATTTCACTGTTTTATTATTGGACCAATTACTGATATTCCTCAATTTCTTTGCAACGATCACGCTATTTTCTATTTTTGTCTTCTTTGATTACCAGAGATGTTTTTTCCTTCTTTATAGAAAAGGAAAGTTGTAAACAGTTAAAAAAATAGTTAGTAGATCAAAAAAATATTTCGACCTTAAACCTACTCAAATCCCGATTATTAGCAATTGAGGACATTCTATGTTATCATTCTTAATGATTGTCACCCCATATAGCCTACTCGGCAATTGCCTGCTTTTTATAAGATAAACCGTAGCCTTAATTACGCTTGTCACAGAATCCGACCATCGATCGTAATAACTAAAGGCTTGAACTCGCAGAAGGAAGATCAAAGGCGTGCATTGACGGCCTAATTACTAGGACAGTGCAATCACTCATTGATTGTTTCACATCTTATTCCAAGTTAGCTGATAATGTATTTATTTATTTCAAATGGCAGGCGTTTTGATAGGTATCATTAGCCCTTTAGTTGACTTCGGGCTTCACAGAAAGGAAGAGGAACATTAAAGTGGCAAAAAGTCGAGAGAGAGGGGGAACAGAATAATGATTCACAAACGTAAAAGGGACAAACAGACACAAAGGTAGAGAAAAGGTGAAATGAGTACTGCGGAATTAGTCGAATATGAAATGCAGTGGGGTCTTAGTAGTTTGAAGTCAGAATTCAACTGCCGATTAATAGACTTTTTTGCTGTATGAGCATACGCTGCTCAGGGTGCATCACACTCAGAGTTAAGAATCCCTTCAGTAGATTTCAAGGATTTTTCTTGGCAGAATCAAAGGCATTCTATTAATTTTAACTGCATAAATATGCACGCTCTATCATTGCTTCTTTATTTTGACTACCCGTGCCCCGCATTTAGGTATTTCAGATGATCGTTGGGCCACTTCAAATAAACACTGAACCTGTTACTACATTCGTCGAATAATTGCATTTCTCACCTCTCTCTCTCTCCCCTTCTACTTGGGTAAACGGATGTGAGTAGATTTCGGTTAGTAATTAGGTTTTGTGTCCATACAACTTGGTACATTTCTAATCGTACTTATTTTTCCGAAAGAAACCATCTCGTCTTTGAGCATGTGTGCAGGTAGCATAGTAGTGGTCAATGCGGACATGTACTAAGTTCGAAAGCAGATCAGTATTTAGTAGTGAATATTCAAGGAAATGGAGACTCCAGATAAGAGGGTCTTTGGAACACCTTTCCTCCACTCATGTGAAGCATTGTTGATAATCGTTATTAGAGATTCAAAGGTTTTTAAAATCCTATTCGCGAAGTAGTAACTCCATTTACCAGACTTAATTAGCATCAATTGTCTTGATATGAAACAATTAAATGAAAAAATACAAACCAAAATCAGTGCATTGAGTTTCCACTTAGAGATAAATATTCCTTCCATGATATTTCTCCTCGATGGTTTAATAACTTTGAATAACTGAAATGCAGTTGCTTATTTGGAATGGCTTTGCACTTTATCTTGCGAAGATATTCAACCTCTCTCTCCCTCTCTCTCTCTCTCACTCTCGCTGTTTTTCCTAATCGTTGTGGGTATTTCACTAACGCAAAACGTTAAATTCCTATTTGACTTTTTTTAAAACATGTACTGGAGCCAAACTTTCATTTCATTTTCGAACTGAATTACGGATCTTTTATTTAGATGATGGAGGTCATTGAGTCCATTATAGGGACTAAAGTACGGGTCTGGTTTTCGGCTTAGGGGTCGGGCTACTTCGTTACTATTCACAACCTTGCGGATTTGTCAACTGTCGCCTGCCCTGCGATCCGGCATTTTTCGGGGTGTACGATAGACTTACCTCCACGTGGTGCACTCTGGGCAATGTATATTCATACGGCAAAATAGTCTAGTAACTGGCAGTTGACTTTTCACTTCAAACTACCATCACCTCACTCTATGCCATACTCGACTAATTCCACAGTACTCACCTCACCTTTTTTCTACCTTTGTGTTTGTCTCTTACATCTTTGAAACACTCTTCTGTTCCCCCCTCTCGACTTTTATTCACTTTGATGTTCCTTCCCCTCTATGAAGCCTGAAGTTAACTAAAGGGCTAATGATAAACATCAAGACGCCTGCCATTTGATATAAATAAATAAATACGTATGGGTTTGTGCTTGTATCAAGTTTAAGCAATAGAGAACTCCTCATCTAACTGGGATGTTTGTTTATATCTCCACTAAAATATGGCCTGTCTTAAATGAGGGAGGGTGATGAAGATCTATTGTTAATACTCGATTTACTTGGGGGGTTGCGTTCGCGCTTCAGAAATTTGTAGTTTAGTAGCTTACATTCCCATCCGAGTCTGTTGAGATATTGTGTAATTATAATTCTCTTTGAGAATCTCTGTGACATTGCTAACACTAGGGACCTATTTGCACAACAACTAAAA